>CM042391.1:36102977-36242977 GCA_023634145.1 Thymallus thymallus
GCCTCCCTCTTTGCTCGACATCATGGGAAAATCAAAAGAACTCCACAAGCCTGGTTCATCCTTGGGAGCAATTTCCAAAACGCCTGAAGATACCAAGTTCATCTGTACAAACAATAGTGCGCAAGTATAAACACCATGGGACCACGCAGCCGTCATACCACTCAGGAAGGAGACGCGTTCTGTCTCCTAGAGATGAACGTACTTTGATGCGAAAAGTGCAAATCAATCCCAGAACAACAGCAAAGGACCTTGTGAAGATGCTAGAGGAAACAGGTACAAAAGTATCTATATCCACAGTAAAACAAGTCCTATATCGACATTACCTGAAAGGCCGCTCAGCAAGGAAGAAGCCACTGCTCCAAAACCGCCATAAAAAAGCCAGACTACGGTTTGCAACTGCACATGGGGACAAAGATCGTACTTTTTTTTTGACAAATGTCCTCTGGTTTGATGAAACAAAAATAGAACTGTTTGGCCATAATGACCATCGTTATGTTTGGAGAAAAAAGGAGGAGGCTTGCAAGCCGAAGAACACCATCCCAACCGTGAAGCACGGGGGTGGCAGCATCATGTTGTGGGGGTGCATTGCTGCAGAAAGGACTGGTGCACTTCACAAAATAGATGGCATCATGAGGAAGGAAAATTATGTAATTAATTACATCAGTCAGGAGGTTAAAGCTTGGTCGCAAATGGGTCTTCCAAATGGACAATGACCCCAAGCATACTTCCAAAGTTGTGGCAAAATGGCTTAAGGGCAACAAAGTCAAGGTATCGGTGTGGCCACCACAAAGCCCTGACCTCAATCCTATAGAAAATTTGAAAACTGAAAAGGCGTGTGCGAGCAAGGAGGCCTACAAACCTGACTCAGTTACACCAGTTCTGTCAGAAGGAATTGGCCAAAATTCACCCAATTTATTGTGGGAAGCTTGCGGAAGGCTACCCGAAACGTTTGACCCAAGTTAAACAATTTAAAGGCAATGCTGCCAAATACTCATTTAGTGTATGTAAACTTCTGACCCACTGGGAATGTGATAAAAGAAATAAAAGCTGAAATAAATAATTCTCTACTATTATTCTGACATTTCACATTCTTAAAATAAAGTGGTGATCCTAACTGACCTAAGACTGGGAATTTGTACTAGGATTAAATGTCAGGAATTGTGAAAAAACTGAGTTTAAATGTATTTGGCTAAGGTGTATGTAAACTTCCAACTTCAACTGTACACTCACACGCAATTCCACTCAGGCAAACATCCCATATCCAGAGAACTAACACACAAAACACATGCCCCCCAAGGGATCCTTACTGTAAAACATACATACACATACTGCCCAAGGGATCCCTCTCCTTACTGTAAAACATACATACACATACTGCCCAAAGGATCCCTCTCCTTACTGTAAAACATACATACACATACCGCCCAAGGGATCCCTACTGTAAAACATACAGAAGCACCAACACACACACACACAACACAAACACACACACTCAGCCCTGGGGACAGCTTACACACACATCACTGTTGTGCTTTAGGATGGAATACAAATTGCTTCCAGTGATCCATGTGCTTATTCCAAGCACAGCTTGCATGGATTTCATCTCATGTTTTACTAACCAGTCTTCAACTCACAGAGCTGGTGTACCACTACAGGGAGCTCATAGAAAATTCACCAGAGGGGCCTCCCGAGTGGCGCAGTGGTCTAAGGCATCGCAGTGCAAGCTGCGTTGCTACAGATGCTGGTTCGATACCAGTCTGTGTCGCAGCCGGCCGACCCCTGAGGCAACGCACAATTGGCCCAGCGTCGTCCGGGTTAGGGGAGGGTTTGGGATGTCCTGTTGTGTTTCGGAGGATGCACGGCTCTCGACCTTCACCTCTTTCGAGTCCGTACAGGAGTTGCAGCGATGGGACAAGACTGGAACTATCAATTGGATATGATGAAATTGGGGAGAAAAATGGGGTAAAAAATACATGTCACCAGAGAATCCAAACCTGAGCATATTTTTGCCCATATTGCGTAAAGTCTTTTCAGTGCATAGGGGGTAGGAGCAAGGGTCGATTTGGGATTGGGCCAGAGTTCAACAAGGCATAGATTAGACAATACAAGGAGAGGGCATCCCTCTGAAATGGTTAACAGAAGAGAGTAGTGGAGAGCCAGGCCTGTAAGTGATTTCACCCCTCCATCCAGTTACCCTGCTGAGAGAGCTTAACAGCCATACCGTATGCCTGAACTCTAACCAAGCCTGGCCTTTACTGCAGCTCTGGAGCACTGGAGACCACACCTTGGTTCAAATACTATTCAAAACATTCATTATACTTTGAGCTTCCTGGCACATATTGAACCAATAGTCCCAAAAGTCACTCCAGGCAGGCTTAAATAAACACTCAAAGTATTTGAAAGATTTTTTTATCCAGAGCTCTGGAGACACCACTAGACCACAGGCCCAGGCAGAGTCACTCTGGTTAGACAGACAGCAGCTACCATTACCAAGCTGAACCAGGCCAGGCCAGCTAGAGCAGCAAGCCAAGCTCAATCAGTCAGTCCTGAACCCAGTGACCCATGGCACCACAGGCATGCAGGCAGACAGCACCAGTCAGTCTGGTAATGATGTGGTACAGAACAGAGGGTTCTTAAAACCTCCTTGACCCATAGTCATCCTTGGCTGGGAGCCGGCCTCTTTATAATGTCAATCATCCTCATAGAAGGAGTCTTAAATGGATGGGAGGAGTTTGGGGAGTTTCCAGTTGTTTAAGTGGACATAAAGTAGTGTACTGGGACTTCAGGCCTGGTCTGCTGGGAGAGGATGCGGCTAAATGACACTATATTGCTTATATAGTGTACTTCTTCTGAACAGGGCCATTTGGGAAACACTCTAGGACTGGAAGGAGGTCGTTCCCAATCCCTGGAGAGCCACTGTTAGTTTCATGGGCCAAGGCTCTGCTCCTATGCTCTCTAGACCTCTGAAGCCTAAACTTCCTTCATCTCCCCACTGCAGTCCACCAAGCCCCACACTCTTTCTCTCAGATACTGCTCTGTTTCCCTATCCTCTCTTCTCACAGCCCCTAAGCCATTTACATGGTCGGGAAGTCTTCCCCTCTCTGGCCAAACCAAAGACAATGTCTTTGAAGTCTGATGGTTTCCAGTTCGCCGCCATCACAGTCGAAGCCGAAAGAAAAATGCCTGCTGCTGCGGTGTCAAGCCTTATCTCATATTTTCTCGTTTGGAGAAAAGGAGAGCATCTCATACATGTAATTATTTCTGTCCCCTGCGCTTCAAGAGGGACTGGGGCTAAAGAGACTGTGCCAATTTGTCATTCTCTGTCTACAGAATGAGACTGTTACTCAACAGCTAATTACTTCCACTTGGCCCAGGGAGGAGGCTTGTCTTCCACTCTCCCCCCTCCCCCCTTCTCGCTTGCTCTCTCTCTCTCTCTCTCTGTTGCACTGGGCTGCGGTGCCGTGTGGTGTTGGTTATCTTCCATGAAAAGCAGTCTCACCGTATTTCTCTGCGACCATAAAGCGTTTAGCGGAAACCACAGTGAGCTTGTACAGATAGACAGAGACCGAGAGAAAGACCGCGCGAGGAGGACAGCAAGCCCAGAGAGAGAGACAGAGAGACAGAGCGAGAAAGAGACAGAGAGAGAGAGACACAGAGACAGAGAGACAGAGAGACAGAGAGAGCTTGTACAGATAGACAGAGCGAGAGACAGAGACAGAGAGAGAGATCGCACGGCGGAGGGTGAGAGGAGAACAGCAAGCCCAGAGAGAGAGAATGCTAGGCTAGCTGAGCCAGACAGGCCCTGCAGATAGACAGAGATAGAGAGAATGCTAGGCTAGCTGAGCCAGACATGCCCTGCAGTCTTTCCTTTCCACAATTTTTGGAAGATGATGTCATTTTTTATTTTGAAGCTAGCTGTCTAAGCCTGAAGCAGGAGCAGAGAGAACAGACAAAGGGGGAGGACAAAGCATTCTAACCAACTAGAACATACCTCCCGCTTAGAGCAGTCAACTCCCTTCTTAACTACCTTTATTGAGCTATGTATCTCTCCATCTCCACACATTGTAAATCAAACAAATCAAATCAATATCCGCATTCATCTATTCCTCTCCTAATCTTTCACTTTCTATCTCTCTATCCATCTCTATGCACATTATCTTATCTAACCCAGCACATGGTGTTTCCTGTATGAGCAGTAGGAGAGTAAAGCAGTGAGGTTCGTTATTGTTACCCTGTGACCCAGTCCCATTGGCGTGACTCCTCTACCCCCACTTTACCTCTGCCTCAAACCCTGTGTGTGTGTCTATGTGTCTGTGTGTGTGTGTGTGTGTGTGTGTGTGTGTGTGTGTGTGTGTGTGTGTCTATGCGTGAGTGTCACAGTCTCACATCCTCACTCTAGGAGAGGAATTAGCCTACAACCCAGTTGGTGTAGTTTCCCTCATCAGAGGAACCCCAACCCACATCTCCATGTTCCCAGCAGCTCTTCTGAACACTGGTCAGTGTGTGATCCTACTAACTAACTCTCTCTCACAATGCAGCTGACCTAAACTAATCTCTAGAACACATGCTCCTGCTGAGATCACTTCCAACCTGTAAAATATGTGTCTGTGTGTGTATGTGTGTGTATGTGTGTGTCTGTGCGTGGACCCTCACCCAGGACCTCATACGTCGTTTGGACGTCTTTCACTCAAAGTGCCTCCGCCACATACAGGGCATCACATGGTGGGACCACATCCAGAACTCCACAATACAGCAAAAGACGGACCTAGCCCCCGTCTCCTCCCTGGTCAGAACCTCCCCAACTCCAACTGTTCAGTCACCTGGTCAGATCAAACCCACCTCTGAAGCCTGCCCTAATCCTAAAGGAGCCATCCCCCAACTGGCCACACCCAATAGGAAAACCGAGAGCCAGATCGTCCGACCAGTTGGAGGACGACCTACACCTGGGACTCAAAACCACCATCAGCCTGGGACCTCGCCCAGAATAGGACGGCGTGGAGATCCACTTGTCAAGGCGCTATGCTTCAAGGAGCGAGCGAAGATGACTGAGTGTGGTGTGGTGGGGGGAGGTGCTGTGTGTGTGTGGTGGGGGATGGGGCTGTGTGTGTGCGTGTGGTGTGTGTGTGTGAGGCACTGAACTCTACTGATCTGTGGGTTTATCACACACCATGCAGGACTGGCAACACTGAGGAACTCTACTGATCTGTGGGTTTATCTCTCACCATGCAGGACTGGCAACACTGAGGAACTCTACTGAGATACCACCGCACGTCTGTCTGTCGGTCCCTGTGTGTGTGTCTGTGTGTATCTCTGTCTGTATGTCTCTGTCTGTGTGTCTGTGTGTCTGTATGTCTCTGTCTGTGTGTCTGTGTGTCTGTGTGTGAGGGCTCAGAGTGTGTTCAGTATGAGTGTTTAATGGTATGCGTCAGATGAACTAGCGTTAGCACGATGACTGGAAGTCCATGATAACTGCTAGCATGCTAATAGATACCATAGACGTCCAGTCATTGTGCTAACACTAGTTAGCGTTGGTGTGCAAAACTACCTCTTAACTTCCTTCATACTGGACACAGAGACATAAACTGAATCTGTGGAAGTAGAAGTATCCCTTTAAGTGTGGCTGTTCCATGTTTGTACTGTATCAGTGCAGTCAAAGCATTCAAAGTCAGCATCGTCCCTACCTGACGACAGGTTCTGGGATGGCGTCTATGCTGGCAGGGACCTGGACCCCCTTCTCCCACTCCTGTCTCCAGGGGTCTGACAGCACGTAGAAGTCATCGGGGCCCAGTTGGGCCGAGTCTGGCAGCTTCATGGCTGTGATGAAGTCCGTCCGGAACACCTGACAGGAAACAGAGAGAGAGGGTTTCAGTCAAATTGACACCTGACACAATACAACAGAACAACAGAAAGAGAGAAAAAAATAGTACAATTATCATAAACAATCATTTGCATCTGTATTGCAGTTTGAATTTGAGAAGAAATTACAGGTTTTAGGCTAATTATTCCAATCACTCTGGCTGTACATTTAGGTTCATTTAAGGGTCATATTGTCAGTTCATTTAGGTTCATTTAAGGGTCATATTGTCAGTCCATTTAGGTTCATTTAAGGGTCATATTGTCAGTCCATTTAGGTACATTTAAGGGTCATATTGTTAGTCCATTTAGGTTCACGAGGCTGCGAGAGAGCGTGTGAAAGAGAGGTTGCGAGAGCGCGAGAGGCTGAGATAGCGCGAAAGAGAGGCTGAGAGAGAGGCTGAAAGTGCGAGAGAGTCTGAGCGAGAGAGGCTGAGCGTGTGAGAGGCAGAGAGAGTCTGAGAGTGCGAGAGAGGCTGAGCGAGAGAGAGGCAGAGAGAGGCTGACAGTGCGAGACAGAGGCTGAGTGTGCGAGACAGAGGCTGAGCGAGACATAAGGCTGCGAGAGAGCGCGAGGCTGCGAGCGCGACAGAGGCTGAGAGAGAGAGAACCCATTGCCCTTTATGGTTGTGAGGTTGGGGTCCGCTCGCCAACCAATAATTCACAAAATGGGACAAACACCAAATTGAGACTCTGCATGCATAATTCTGCAAAAATATCCTCTGTGTACAATGTAAAACAGCAAGTAATGCATGCAGAGCAGAATTAGGCCGATAAGCTGGTCCTGGGACTCACAAACACAAACAGACCCCACAGAGCCCCAGGACAGCAACACAATTAGAACTAACCAAATCTTGAGACAGAAAAAAAGATAATTACTTGACACATTGGAAATAATTTACAAAGAAACGGAGCAAACTAGAATGCTATTTGGCCCTAAACAGAGAGTACACAGTGGTGGAATACCTGACCACTGTGATTGACCCAAACTTAAGGAAATATGTACAGTCTCAGTGAGCATAGCCTTGCTATTGAGAAAGGCCGCCGTAGGCAGACCTGGCTCTCAAGAGAAGACAGGCTATGTGCACACTGTCCACAAAATGAGTTTGAAACTGAGCTGCACTTCCTAACCTCCTGCCATATTAGAGACACATACTTCCCTCAGATTACACAGACCCACAAAGAATTCGAAAAAACAAATCCAATTTTGATAAACTCCCATATCTACTGGGTGAAATACCACAGTGTTGCATCACAGCAGCAAGATGTGTGACCTGTTGCCACAAGAAAAGGGCAACAAGTGAAGAACAAACACCATTGTAAATACAACCTATATTTATGTTTATTTATTTTCCCATCTGTACTTTGAATATTTGCACATTGTTACAACACTGTATATAGACATAATGAAATGTCTTTATTCATTTGTAACTTTTGTAAGTGTAATTTTTACTGTTTTTATTGTATATTTCACTTTTGTTTATTATCTATTTCACTTGCTTTGGCAATGTAAACATATTTCCCGTGCCAATAAAGCCCTTAAATTGAAATTGAGAGAGAGGCTGAGAGAGGGAGGCTGAGAGAGAGGCTGAGAGACAAAACAGAGACAGACAGACAGAGACAGAGAGAGAGAGAGAGACAGCGACAGAGAGAGAGAGAGAGAGAAAGAGAGACAGAGAGAGACAGACAGACCAGGCAGAGAGAGGGAGGCTCAGAGAGAGAGAGGGAGGCTCAGAGAGAGAGAGGGAGGCTCAGAGAGAGAGAGAGGGAGGCTCAGAGAGAGAGAGAGAGAGAGGCTCAGAGAGAGAGAGAGAGGCTCAGAGAGAGAGAGAGAGGCTCAGAGAGAGAGAGAGAGAGAGAGGCTCAGAGAGAGAGAGAGAGAGGCTCAGAGAGAGAGCGGCTGAGAGAGAGAGAGAGAGGCTCAGAGAGAGAGCGGCTCAGAGAGAGAGCGGCTCAGAGACAGAGCGGCTCAGAGGCACAGCGAGACAGAGAGAGAGAGGCTCAGAGAGAGAGCGGCTCAGAGGCACAGCGAGACAGAGAGAGAGAGACCCCAGTAAGTGCTGGGCTGTACAGTATATGAAAAGGCCATATGTAAAAACCCAGGCAGAGAGCCGAGTGTAAGTTGACTTGGCCGACGAGGGTGTCTGCCAGCACAAATAAATAATGCAATGTAGCAAGTGTGTGTGAGAGTGTGTGTATGGGACGGAGAAAGCAAAGAGAAAACGTGTGTGTGTGTGTGTGTGTGTGTGTGTGTGTGTGTGTGTGTGTGTGTGTGTGTGTGTGTGTCTCAGACAGTCAGTCGAGGCCAAGATAAATACTCCTCCTCTCCTTCAGCAGACCAAAGCTGGGGGAGGACAGTCAGGATGATCTCCTGTTCGCACTCCAACAACCAGCAGCAAAGGCAAGGCCGGCTCTAGCCTTTTGTGGGCCTTAAGCTAGATTTGGTTAGGGGGCCCACCCACCAAGCAAAACTCAAAAATACATTTGTTTTAAAAGTTAATTTCCTGCAATTCCACACATTTTGCCATGGGGCGTAGAGAACATTTTGCAATTTTATAACACATTTCATATGAATCTGAGTGAGAGTGACCATAAATAACGTTGAACTTGCACCTGAGTGAGACTGCTTATGTCCATTATGCCTGGAACCGTCATGGAGCACAGGAGAGGTGAGTGATTAATTTTTACTGCCCTGTATTTACACAACCCAACCACAGCTAATTAATGTCAGGGAAACATAATTACAAGGTCCCTGTCCACTCCTCTCTCCCTACCCCTTTCAATCTCTCCTTTCACCCCCTTCTCATATCTTCTCTCACCACCCCCTTCTCTCACCACCTTCTCCCATCTTCTCTCACCACCCCCTTCTCTCACCACCTTCTCCCATCTTCTCTCACCACCCCCTTCTCTCACCACCCCTTCATCTCTACCTCCACCCCCTTATCTCTACCTCCACCCCCTTCTCTCACCACCCCTTCATCTCTACCTCCACCCCCTTCTCTCTCCCTCCCCCTTTCCCCCACATCTCTACCTCCACCCCCCCTCCTCTTTCTTTATTCTCCTTAGTCATCTTTCCCTCCCTCTCTTATATCAAACAGTGTGTGTGTGTGTGTGTGTGTGTGTGCAGGACAGTCCTGTACACAGCATTAAAGGGAAAGAGCACTGCAATGACCTACAGCTATTTACTTCAGTACCATCGGGGGAGAAAACACACACACACACACACACACCTCTGTAGCTGACTGAGGATGGAAACCCAGGCAAGCTGGGGAGGGTTGGAGTTATGTTTTCGTAGCGAGCAGGGTTCTCATTACCTCCAATCTAGTGATGACATCTTAGTGATTTTAGTAATCTTAGTGATGGCATGGGGAGCGAGGGGATGACAGGCTGCGAGGGATTACAAATCACACTACAGAGAGAACGAGAGAGAGAACGAGGGAGCAATCCACAGAACAGAACTCTGCTCACCTCAGCAATGCAATGTGCCTTACTGCAACTGGAAAGTCTGCATGTTCCCATCCAGGGTGGTGTTGTTCAATAAGTATGAATAAGACAACATTTGAAATGCATAATGTTCTTCTCACTTAACAATGGTGAGGAAACCCTTTGGAACCAATTAGGTAGCCTGCTACCTGACCTTGTCCAATAAGAACACTCATTTCCATTTTCTGTTACAAAGCGTTTTCAGCTTTCATGCCCTTCTGAGAATAAGAAATGACCAAGTGCTGCTGGGAGGTGAACCGTGAAGGAGGACCATAGCAGCTGACATTAAAAAAAAAAAGTACATGATATTCTCTCTCTGCTAATGAGCCTAGTTTCCATGGTAGTGCCAGTGTCAGAACCCCATAAAAGGGCAGTTAACATCAACAATGTGACCATTTCAACGGGTCTGACTGACTCACCTGGTCTCACTCACCTTCATCCTCCTCTACATTATGAAGATAGATGTAAATTGAGAATAGTGATGGAACGGGACGGGAAAGTGGCAAGATGCAGGATGATGAGGGATGCGTCCCAAATGGCACCCTATTCCCTATGTAGTGCACTACTTTTTTAGCCTGGTCCCATATCTGTTTGTGCTTTTGCCTACTCCATTGTCAAGCCAAACATGATTCGCATGTTTGGCTTCAAGAGAGCAGAAACAGACTGGAGAATACGTCAATGAAAAGCGAAATGTAAAAACTGACCACTCATAGCTTAAAAGACAGGATATAATGGCTTACAGACAGCAGCTATGCTGTAGTGATGAGCATGAAACGGCTTCTGCTACAGTGCTGCTGCCTGCCTCCAGTCTAAAGGCCATTTAGGATGAGAAAAAAAAAAACATGATTTAAGTGGAGGGAAAAGCAAACTAACAAATTAGAGGGATGTAATAGAATTCAAATTTCAAAAGGCTCTAATGTTGACTCAAGGACACACACACACACACACACACACACACACACACAGAGAGAGAGAGAGAGAGAGACAGCACTAGGAGCCATGACTACCTCCTTCAGCGTCATAACAGATGTCAGAACGCAGAGGAGGCTAATTTTAGCGCCCGCGTGGCTTTAATGATTGGGTGTTTTTGAAGGTCTGGAGGAGTTTGTAGGGAGGGGGAGCTAGCTACGTGTGTGTGTGTGTGTGTGTGTGTGTGTGTGTGTGTGTGTGTGTGTGTGTGTGTGTGTGTTAACTTGTCTAAATGACTATCGCCCCGTAGCACTCACATCTGTAGACATGAAATGCTTTGAAAAGCTGGTCATGGCTCACATCAACACCATCATCCCAGACACACTGGACCCACTTCAATTCACATACCGCCCCGACAGATCTACAGACAACACAATCCCTACTGCCCTTTCCCACCTGAACAAGAGGAACACCGATGTGAGATTGCTGTTCATTGACCCTGGGACTGAACACCTCCCTCTGCAACTGGATACTGGACTTCATGACGGTTCGGCCCCAGGTGGTGAGGGTAGGCAACTCATCAGCCACGCTGACACTCAACACATGGGGCCCCTCAGGGGTGCCACACAGCCTTTAGGGAGGTCAGTGACCTGGCAGGGCGATGCCAGGACAACAACCCCAGTCAGCAAGACAAAAAGGGGCTGATCGTGGACTAAAGGAAACAGAGGGCCGAGCACGCCCCGATACACAGACAGGGCTGTATTGGAGCGGGTTCGAGAGCTTCAAGTTCAGCCTCGAGTCATCTTGGGTATGACGCTACAAACATGGTACACCTGTATTTGGAGAGTTTCTCCCATTCTTCTCTGCAGATACTCTCAAGCTGTGTCAGGTTGGATGGGGAGCGTCGCTGCACAGCTATTTTCAGGTCTCTCCAGAGATGTTCGACCAGGTTCAAGTCCGAGCTCTGGCTGGGCCTCTCAAGGACATTCAGAGACTTGTCCTCAAGCCACTTCTGCGTTGTCTTTGCTGTGTACTTAGGGTCGTTGTGTTGTTGGAAGGTAAACCTTCGCCCCAGTCTGAGGTCCTGAGTGTTCTGGAGCAGGTTTTCATCAAGGATATCTCAGTACTTTGCACCGTTCATCTTTCCCTCAATCCTGACTAGTCTCCCAGTCCCTGCCGCTGAATAACATCCCCACAGCATGATGCTGCTACCATCATGCTTCACCGTAGAGATGGTGCCAGGTTTCCTCCAGACGTGACGCTTGGCATTCAGGCAAAATACTTAAATCTTGGTTTCAGACCAGAGAATCTTGTTTCTCATAATCTGAGAGATCTTTAGGTGCCTTTTGGCAAACTCCAAGAGGGCTGTCATGTGCCTTTTACTGAGGAGTGGCTTCGGTCTGGCCACTCTACCATAAAGGCCTGATTGGTGGAGTGCTGAAGAGATGGTTGTCCTTCTGGAAGGTTCTTCCAGCCCCACAGAGGAATTCTGGAGCTCTGTCAGAGTGACCATCGGGTTCTTGGTCACCTCCCTGACCAAGGCCCTTCTCCACCAGTTGCGCAATTTTTTGGTACCCTTGCCCAGATCTGTGCCTCGACACAATCCTGTCTCGGAGCTCTACGAACAATTCCTTCAATCTCATGGCTTGTTTTTTTCTCTGACATGCAATGGCAACTGTGTGACCTTATATAGACAGGTGTGTGCCTTTCCAAATAATGTCCAATCAATTGAATTTACCACAGGTGGACTCCAATCAAGTTGTAGAAACATTAAGGATGGTCAATGGAAACAGGATGCACCTGAGCTCAATTTCGAGTCTCATAGCAAAGGGTCTGAATACTTTTTTATTTGTAATACATTTCAGAAAACCTGTTTTCACTTTGTCATTGTTGGGTATTGTAAGGGAAACAAATAATTTAATCAATTTTGAATAAGGCTGTAAAGTAACAAAACGTGGAAAAAGGGAAGGGGTCTGAATACTTTCCGAATGCACTGTAACTAGTTACCCAGACTATCTGCATTGACTAGTTGCACTAACTCTTTTGACTCATCACATACGCTGCTGCTACTGTTTATAATCTATCCTGTTTCCTAGTCACTTTATCCCTACCTATATGTACATATCTAGGGCGACAGGTAGCCTAGCAGTTAGTGTTGGGCCAGTAACCAAAAGGTTGCTAGTTTGAATACCCGAGCCGACAAGGTGAAAACCTGTTGATGTGCCCTTGAGCAAAGCACTTAACCCTAATTTGCTCCAGGGGTGCCATACTACTATGGCTGACCCTGTAGGTAGGCCGTCATTGTTCTTGATAGGTAAAAATCTACCTATCAATTACCTCATACCCCTGAACATCAACTCAGTACTGGTACCCTGTGTATATAACCAAGATATCATTATCCATTGTGTATTTATTCCTCTGGTATTATTTTTCTATTATTTCAAAATGTTTCACAGCATTGTTGGGAAGGGACCGTAAGGAAACATTTAGCTGTTAATATACACCTGTTGTTTACGAAACCATGTGACAAATACCATTTTATTTGATATTGATTTGATTTACGCTTACCGCATTAGCCCGGTAACTCACGGCCCAATACTAGAGGACCAGCAGTGAGAGATACAGCGGGGGCCAGGAATCACAACAACCACAACACAACCCTATTCCATAGTCACAGACCCGCAACACAAACAAATGACACCAAGCGTGTTCCTACATGGTCCCTTGTAGCTCGGTTGGTAGAGCATGGTTATATGGTCGTTCAATCCAAATCGAACGACCATATAATTTTGAACAGCCCATCTCACCATTTGTATTCCACTGGCCTGTCCATCTCTTCCTAAAACTACTCCAGCTCCACATCCAGTTCCACACAAAAAAAACACACTACCCATCTTCCATATCCAGCATGATGAGCAGTAATGATGCCCCCAGGGTTGGGGTCAATATCATTTCACTTCACCTTTCCTCAACGCTTCTCTATGAGAAATTTTTTAATTGGAATTACAGTTGAGTTATGGAATTGACTGATTTAAAATGAAATTGACCCCAATCCTGGAAGCCCCACATGCTTCCATGCCTCAGAGCATGATGTTCTTCCAATAACTTTTCTTCTATGTTCAAAACGGAGCAAGCTCTTAAACATGAAATAGAGTATGGGCCGGGGCAGGCAGGGAGACAGACAGACCAACTGAGAAAAAGAGAGAATGGACTGCATGCTCTGTGTGTGCTGAACCGTCCCTGAGATAGGGTCGGGAGAGTCCGCCCTCCCCCGTTCCGAACAGAGGTTATTCCCTCTGGAGAAGCAGGAAGGATTTCCACAGGCTTGCTGTATAACCCCAGGCCCACGATGGATGTGATGAGTGGGCAAAAAGATCAGCTAGGCCATATCCTATCTTTTACACAACACTCCCTAAACAGAACCACAGAAGAGAATGTAGGGCAGAAAAGCCAGTCACTCTTATGCATCGACAATGTAGCCAGACTACCATTTCCTAATGCTGTGTCTTTGTAAAATGTACATCTGTAGCGAACATATACATACACACACATATTCTAAAATATAATTGATTAAATAAATACAAAATCCTCATCTATCTACACACAATACCCCATAACGACAAAGCAAACAGGTTTTTAGACATTTTTGAAAATTAAATAAATCAGAAATACCATATTTACATAAGTATTCAGACCCTTTGCTACGAGACTCAAAATTTTGCTCAGGTTCATTCTGTTCCCATTGAACATCCTTGAGATGTTTCTACAACTTGATTGGAGTCCACTTGTGGTAAATTCAATTGATTGAACATGATTTGGAAAGGTACACACCTGTTTATATAAGGTCCCACAGTTGACCAAGCCATGAGGTCGAAGGAATTGTCCGTACAGTCCAAGACAGGATAGTGTTGAGGCACAGATCTGGGGAGAAGGGCCTTGGTCAGGGAGGTGACCAATAACCTGATAGTCTTGGTTTCTTGGTCCACAGTTCCTCTGTGGAGATGGGAGAACCTTCCAGAAGAACAACCATCTCTTCAGCACTCCACCAAATCAGGCCTTTATGGTAGAGTTGCCAGACCGAAGCCACTCCTCAGTAAAAGGCATATGACAGCCCGCTTGGAGTTCGCCCAAAGGCACCTAAAGGACTCTCAGACCATGAGAAACAAAATTTTCTGGTCTGATGCAACCAAGATTTAACTCTTTGGCCTAAATGCCAAGCGTCACGTCTGGAGGAAACCTGGCACCATCCCTACGGTGAAGCATGATGGTGGCATCATGCTGTGGACCTCAGAGTTCACCTTCCAACAGGACAACGGCCTTAAGCACACAGCCCGGACAACGACCCTAAGCACAAAGCCAGGACAACAAATGAGTGGCTTCGGGACAAGTCTCTGAATGTCCTTGAGTGGTCCAGCCAGAGCCCGGACTTGAACCCGATCAAACATCTCTGGAGAGATCTGAAAATAGTTGTGCAGCGACGCTCCCCATCCAACCTAACAGAGCTTGAGAGGATCTGCAGTGAAGAATGCAGGAAACTCCCAAAATATAGGTGTGCCAAGCTTGTAGCGTCATACCAAAGAAGACTCAAGGCTGTAATTGCTGTCAAAGGTGCTTCAACAAAGTACTGAGTAAAGGGTCTGAATACTTACAGTGGGGCAAAAAAGTATTTAGTCAGCCACCAATTGTGCAAGTTCTCCCACTTAAAAAGATGAGAGAGGCCTGTAATTTTCATCATAGGTACACTTCAACTATGAGAGACAAAATGAGAAAAAAGAATCCAGAAAATGACATTGTAGGATTTTTAAATGAATTTATTTGCAAATTATGGTGGAAAATAAGTATTTGGTCAATAACAAAAGTTTATCTCAATACTTTGTTATATACCCTTTGTTGGCAATGACAGAGGTAAAACGTTTTCTGTAAGTCTTCACAAGGTTTTCACACACTGTTGCTGGTATTTTGGCCCATTCCTCCATGCAGATCTCCTCTAGAGCAGTGATGTATCGGGGGTGTCTTTGGGCAACACTGACTTTCAACTCCCTCCAAAGATTTTCTATGGGGTTGAGATCTGGAGACTGGCTAGGCCACTCCAAGACCTTGAAATGCTTCTTACGAAGCCACTCCTTCATTGCCAGGGCGGTGTGTTTGGGATCATTGTCATGCTGAAAGACCCAGCCATGGCATCTTCAATGCCCTTGCTGATGGAAGGAGGTTTTCTCTCAAAATCTCACGATACATGGCCCCATTCATTCTTTCATTTACACGGATCAGTCGTCCTGGTCCCTTTGCAGAAAAACAGCCCCAAAGCATGATGTTTCCACCCCCATGCTTCACAGTAGGTATGGTGTTCTTTGGATGCAACTCAGCATTCTTTCTCCTCCAAACACGACGAGTTGAGTTTTTACCAAAAAGTTCTATTTTGGTTTCATCTGACCATATGACATTCTCCCAATCCTCTTCTGGATCATCCAAATGCTCTCTAGCAAACTTCAGACGGGCCTGGACATGTACTGGCTTAAGCAGGGGGACACGTCTGGCACTGCAGGATTTGAGTCCCTGGCGGCGTAGTGTGTTACTGATGGTAGCCTTTGTTACTTTGGTCCCAGCTCTCTGCAGGTCATTCACTAGGTCCCCCCGTGTGGTTCTGGGATTTTTGCTCACCGTTCTTGTGATAATTTTGACCCCACAGGGTGAGATCTTGCGTGGAGCCCCAGATCGAGGCAGATTATCAGTGGTCTTGTATGTCTTCCATTTCCTAATAATTGCTCCCACAGTTGATTTCTTTACACCAAGCTGCTTACCTATTGCAGATTCAGTCTTCCCAGCCTGGTGCAGGTCTACAATTTTGTTTCTGGTGTCCTTTGACAGCTCTTTGGTCTTGGCCATAGTGGAGTTTGGAGTGTGACTGTTTGAGGTTGTGGACAGGTGTCTTTTATACTGATAACAAGTTCAAACAGGTGCCATTAATACAGGTAACGAGTGGAGGACAGAGGAGCCTCTTAAAGAAGAAGTTACAGGTCTGTGAGAGCCAGAAATCTTGCTTGTTTCTAGGTGACCAAATACTTATTTTCCACCATAATTTGCAAATAAATTCATTAAAAATCCTACAATGTGATTTTCTGGATTTTTTTTCTCATTTTGTCTCTCATAGTTGAAGTGTACCTATGATGAAAATTAGAGGCCTCTCTCATCTTTTTAAGTGGGAGAACTTGCACAATTGGTGGCTGACTAAATACTTTTTTGCCCCACTGTATGTAAATGTGATGCATCACTCTCCTTCTTGGTCATATAACCCTTACACAGCCTGGAGGTGTGTTGGGTCATTGTCCTGTTGAAAAACAAATGATAGTCCCATTAAGCACAAACCAGATGGGATGGCATATCGCTGCAGAATGTTGTGGTAGCCATGCTGGTTAAGTGTGCCTTGAATTCTAAATAAATCACAGACAGGGTCACCAGCAAAGCATCCCCACACCATCACACCTCCTCTTACATGCTTCACGGTGGGAAACACGCATGCAGAGATCATCCGATCATCCTACTCTGCGTCTCACAAAAACACGACGGTTGGAACCAAAAATCTCAAATTTGAACTCCAGACCAAAGGACAGATTTGCACCAGTCTAATGTCCATTGCTTGTGTTTCTTGGCCCAAGCAAGTCTCTTCTTCTTATTGGTGTCCTTTAGTAGTGGTTTCTTTGCAGCAATGCGACCATGAATATCTGATTCACACAGTCTCCTCTGAACAGTTGATGTTGATGTTGATGAACTCTGTGAAGCATTTATTTGGGCTGCAATCTGAGGCTGTTAACTCTAATGAACTTATCTTCTGCAGCAGAGGTAACTCTGGGTCTTCCTTTCCTGTGGCGGTCCTCAAACGCATTAAGGAAAGAAATTCCACAAATTAACTTTAAACAAGGCATACCTTGTTGAAATACCCATAAT
Source organism: Thymallus thymallus (assembly GCA_023634145.1). NCBI lineage: Eukaryota > Metazoa > Chordata > Actinopteri > Salmoniformes > Salmonidae > Thymallus > Thymallus thymallus. Next base: position 36,120,168 of record CM042391.1, read on the forward strand.
TGAAATGCATTCCAGGTGAGTACCACATGAAGCTGGTTGAGAGGATGCCAAGAGTGTGCAAAGCTGTCATCAAGGCAAAGGGTGGCTACTTTGAAGAATCTCAAATATATATATTGTAAGTAATTCTTGAAATGAACTTATGTAGTCATTCACTCAGGAATGCATATTAGTATCCTGTCAGTTCCTTTTTTTGTTGCTTTTTGTATATCGAATGTGCAATACGTGCATTTATCTGCAATTAAACCCTGCGCTCTAAGGACTGTATTTTAAGGGAATTACTATTATTACCCTAAATTATATCATACACACATTTATATCATACCCACAATGTGCAATACGTGCATTTATCTGTAATTAAACCCTGCGCACTAAGGACTGTTTTTGAAGGGAATTACTATTATTACCCTAAATTATATCATACACACATTTAGCTATTTAAGTATCTCTTCCTGTCATTTACCTGTACAGTTAATTTAACCCTCTAAATATTAACTTACCTGTACATTTAACTGTACATTTACCTGTACAGTTAATTTAACCATGCAAAATATTCACTTACCTGTTCATTTAACCAGTCTGTATATTAAAGTAAACTATTATTACCCTCACTTATATCATACGCACTTTTAGCTATTTAAGTATTTCTCTGCCATCGACCTGTATAGTATAGTTAACCATGCAAATACTCCTTATTTATCTATATCAACTTGCACCTAACACTCTGTAACAATGTATAGTGTACATATTCAGCCGTCCACCCATACTATGCAATGTCTTTTTATAGCTTTTTTGCACTCCAGACTTTTTGTGTATTTTCATTCTGGCATACCTGCCCTGTGTTTTTTCGTAGCTGCTTGAAAGAAGAAATTTCACCTCTGGGATCAATAAAGTACCTGTCTATCTATCTATCTATCTATCTACAATGTAGAAAACAGTAAAAATTAAGACAAATCCTGGAATGAGTAGGTCCAAATATTTGACTGGTACTAATATATATATATATATATTTATTTATTTTTTATTTCAGTCTCATTACTGTAACATATTATCTCTGAAATGAGCCCATTTAGTCTTCAGTGAACTACAGGCTTCATCACAACCCGCTGTGAATGATAGTTGACTGAGCAATGCTATTCTATTCACTTTAATTGCAAGCCTCATTCAAAGGTCACGTCATTCAGTACAACAGTAGCCTCCCTCAATACAGCTCCCTTTGAATGCACGCTCAATTCAAACAGATCGCAATTGCGAATGTCATCCCTCTCCCACATTCAAGTTGTTGTTTTTTTAAATGGGTCAAAGAGACGGAGGTACAACAATGAGCCAATATCCCACCCAGCACAGGGAATGCAAAAACCATGCAATATAGAGGAACTGTCTGTATTTTTAAATGGCATAGAAAATAAACAATCTGCACAGATGGGTGAACTTTAGTCAAATCAAATCCAAATCAAATGTATTGGTCACATACATGTCTTTAGCAGATATTATTGTGGGTGTAGTGAAAAGCTTGCGCTTCTAGCTCCGACTTGCAGTAATGTAACAAGTCATATCTAACAGTTATACAACATATACCCAAATGCACATAAATCTAAGTAAGGAATGAATTAAGAATATATGCATTCTGGAAGTTCGTATAGCAATGATCGAGAGTTTTAGCAAATTTGCTAAGTTAAAATCCCCAGCTACAATAAATGCAGCCTCAGGATATGTGGTTTCTAGTTTGCATAAAGTCCAGTGAAGTTGTGGTCGGCTTGAGGGGGGATATAGACGGCTGTGGCTATTATTGATGAAAATTCTCCTGGGAGATAGTACGGTTGGCATTTGATTGTGAGGTATTCTAGGTCAGGTGAACAGAAAGACTTGAGTTCCTGTATGTTATGACAATTACACCACAAGTCGTTAATCATAAAACATATACCTCCACCCTTCTGCTTCCTGGAGAGATGTTTATTCCTGTCAGTGCGATGCACTGAGAACCCAACTGGCTGTACTGACTCAGACAGTATAATCCGAGAGAGACATGTTACAATCCCTGGTGTCTCTCTGGAAAGCAACCCTCGCCTTGAGCTTGTCAACTTTATTATCCAGAGACTGAACATTAGCAAGTAATATACTCAGGAGCGGTGGGTGGTGTGCACGTCTCCTAAATCGGACCAGAAGACAGAAAAATTATGGCATGCCAAATACGAGGCCATATTAGGGTTGATTGCACCACAAATGTAGGCCTAAGCTTCTAAAAAATATGGCAAGATGCTACAGAGACTTCCAATGTCAACTTAAAAATCTTAAATATTTGCTTTTCTGGCTAACATTTCTTCTCAGATTCAGTTACTCTGAAAATTCTTTAAACAGAGTTTAAATGAAACCCTGGTCCCTTGAATAGTTCACAATGTCCTTGAGAGTGGCCGGTGCAGCAATAATGCAGAATTGGCTGAGGGACCATGATATGCACTTATCAGAGCGAAACATGGTGTTGAGCCTCTTCTGCATCAGTTAGGCATGCACAGCCAGCAGCACCAACAATGGGCCACTTTTCCCTACAGATACCAGGTCCTTGGTCGAACCTAGACTGCTGCTTTGAAGTGCAGGACAAAGAAGAATAAAAAATGTTTGTGACACTTAATATGCCAGAACACTCTTTCTCTCGCTCGCTCGCTCTTCCTCATTCTCCTTCTCTCTCAGCTCAAAACATCCCAGCAAAAGCTGCCCACCCCACCCAGGTATCCAACCATCAGATCTGCTGCCATGAAGATCACGGAAGACTGCAGAGTAAAATAGGGGTGTCACACATGACCGAGAAACAAACACACACACACAGTGCCAGATTGGATGCGTGCACTCAGATAAGTATTTTCGTTTTACCAGCGAGTGGTTGGTCAGGCTTCTCATCCATTTCGACTACTTGGCGCTGGTTGGGTTTGAGATTAAAGCTGGTAATTTCTTTGGGAAGATTCTTCTACCTGGCATCAGACCACAGGGCTAACATTGATTAATAGGGGGGCTGGGGAATCTTGGCTGTTTCTCCTCGGTTGGTGGTTGGTGGTTGGTGTCGTCATGCGAAGCAGCGCACTGGTGCCAAAAGGGCACCCCACTCTACAGATTCCTGCAGCTGTTTGCATCTGGTTGCCATGGACCTGCACAGCTGTTTCTGCCCGCCTTAATGAGCTCCAGCAGCAGGGTGACTGTCGGAAGACTCAGAACCCCCCACCCCTTCTCTTCTCTCTTAGGCGGTCCCTGTGTGTGCAGGTATCACACCTGCATGCTCTGCAAAGGCAATTTCCTTCCTCTGGGTGTAGAGTGGGAGATATCGTGTTTCCTAATATTAGTCCTTCTCGAGCACAGCTCTGCTGTGTGAAACCACCAAGTACATATTGAAACTGGTTCAGAAACATATGTAAACTGAACCCTACAGAGCCCTGATAAATTAACATTACGCACATTAAATACAATCCCACCTATGGACCTTGCTCAAGACAAACAATCCTTCATCAGGACATTATTCCACTAAATATTAACCTGATTATTTGCATTTACTCACTCAGATGATAGATTCACTGTCGTCACACACAGGAGAACACAACGTTTTAACATTCCATTTCCCTGTTTTAGCCATCAGCTATTTATCAAACGGTAAATAAGCAAAGTTTCCTAAAGAATCACAAATGAACATGAGCCATATGAATAAAAAATATTCCTTTGTCAGTCTGTACTGCAAGTCTGAGGAAAGATTATGTGTGCCCATGCCAATGTTGGTAATGTGGTGAAAACTGTCACAGCATCCTCCGGAGACACAACAAAAGGATCTCGCTAAAGCCTCGGTTTTAATTTGTCAAAGCCAGTTACAACACACAACTGGTTTACACTGCGTCCTTGCTCCAGACTAGTCTAAGGACACTTCAAATCAAATCCCTCTGACACAATGACAAGACCCTTGCATGAGAACATGGTGTGGTGTAGAATAAACTTGCAGATCTCACAAATATAGCCTACTGTAGTAGATTGAATGTAGAAAAACATATATTTGATATATATAAAATGTATAAAAACAATTAATTATGGAGAGCTCGAAAGTCTCCTTCCTTCTAATAACAGACCAGTGCAAGTGTAGTTAGGGCCTACTTCTCATACCATCCTCCACACTTCTCTAGCCAAACGTCTGAAGCAACAAGTAACTGGGCTCAAACTTTGACTGAGCTTGAATTGAGCACCATGCAGGAGAAACCTTGTAATTACTGAGAGTGGCTTTAGTTTCTTAGTTTCAGCTAGGGTTGCAAAATTCTGGGAACTTACAATAAATTCCCTGGTTTGCGCAAAATCCCAGAGTCAGGTGGAAATAAGCAGGCCATTTTCAAACCCTAGTTTCAGCAGCCTGCCCAGTGGTGAGAGAGCTCTTCTTAAAAAGCATCTGCAAGGTACTACTTTATAGGAGGTTTATGCAATCTTTCCATTTCGGGCTTAATCCCAAATGGCACCCTATTCCCTATATAGTGCACTACTTTTGACCGGAGCCCTATGGGCCCTGGTCATTTATAATCCCATGGTGCATATCTTTCACGGACCTATAGGTACCCAACCTGATATTTAGCCAACAAACCCATCATCATATCATCACTGGATTTACTTGGTTTAGTAAATTGTTACATTTTCAACTAAAATACAAAAAAATCCAGGCCTACTGCACAGGACCACCCAGGTAAGTCATGGGTTTACATCCCAAATGGCACCATAGGGCTCTGGTCGAAAGTAGTACACTAGGGTTTAGGGTTCCATTTGGGACGCATTCATGGTCTACAGCAGGGTTCCCCAACTGACGGCCCTTGATTCTATTTGGCCTCCCAAGTTTTCAGATTTGTGATTGTTGGACATAAGACCATAAAAACACCAGGAAATCACCTCCAAGTTAATTTAATTTAGGAAATCTGTTCCCAAGTATTCCAACGCATAATAGAGAGATGTACAGTATGTGATGATATCCCAATGTAATCAAGGTTTGAAATTATTATGTTTGAGTCAAATATTATACCTATTATTTTGCTGTGTACAAATTATTTGTAATCATGTTCTGGCATCCCGAACGTCCGCTCCAAAAAAAATTATACAAAAATAAAACAAAATCGTCTTGCAGTTGAATGTAGTCAGGGGCCCCTTGTGCAAAGGTTCCAACACATCCCACAATGCACAGCTCACAAGGATATCTACTGTAGGGTCGGGGACAATACCAGTATTGCAATACTCATTAGTATCGTAGCAAGGAAACAAAACACTAAGAGGATTGACAGCCCTAATGTTGGAAACAAATATCATTATGTTGTCACCCAGAGTCACATGTATTTATTTTCCAAGCTACAACACACAATATTTTACATACAGAGGTTTTTAAAGGACCAAAGAGTGAAGTCTGCTTTGCATTTTCATTTTTGCCATGGAAACACTGGCATCGTCCCGACCCTAATCTACTGCAGTAACAAACACGTCATTATCATACAGTCATTATCCTCAGTGGATTATCAGTTTGTCCTTGCCTCAATGGACCCACCACACCATAATCACCAGTAAACTGATGAGGATATCATTGACCATCATCCCACCACCATTAAAGCAACAGGCTCACACGATAATCAGCAGTCACGTTATCATTAACTCATGGGACATAATCACCAGTCAGTCAGTAAATTGTGTACAGTATGGATATCAAATCAGTCACGCCATAACTTCAATGTGACTCACACAACATAATCGTCAGTCAGTCAGTGTCTGCATCCCAAATGGTACACTATGAGCCCTGGTGAAAAGTAATGCACTACATAGGGAATAGGGTGCCATTTGTATACAGTATGGAGTGGGCAGCCACTCACCTCAGAGGGTTTATTGTGCTCCTGTCTGACCCAGGTGCTGCTGGTCCCTGTGTTCTTGGAGGACTTGGACCAGGAGGTCACTTGACCTGCAGACAATGACACGGTGACACAGTTACATTTCAGATTAGCATTTTGGTCATTTAGCATCCATGTATCTTATCCAGAGCGACTTACAGTCAGAGGAGAAAGGAGGCAGCCATTTGCAATCACTGATCACAACTTAGGGCATCTGAGAGTCTGACTGACTTGCCTATATAGATAGCGTAAAGCAATTACGTCACACTACGGCTGTGGTGTGGTAACTTCTAACGTTGCAACTTTACAGAGCGACCACAATCAGAGCTACCGATCAAGGCCCATTTTAAATTAAAAGCCACAGAGTAGCACAGGGTCAAAATTATCATTGGGATCCTTGAATTAGAAACATGATAAGCCATGTTTAACAGATGCAGGCTAGCCCGGGCATCAGCCCATGTCAATAAGCCGTTGTAGACTAGAGTGACTGGCATGTTAATAGCTCTCAGATGCACTGATTGTTTAGGGAGCATCGAGCATTATGGCCCCCAGGACAGGATCAGATTACCTACCCCAATCATGAATTAATCAAATTAGGGATGAAAGAATTCAAATCTGACCTTAGTGGTAATTTCAGCATTTACAAGCATACATAGATACATTATTTGGCCACCACTATAGTGGCTCACAGTGACCAGTCAGTCAGTCACAGAAGCAGCGGTGCAGGTATAAACATCTGGACACTGCCTCTCTCCGTCTTTGATCTGAGCCCAGGCCACTTCAAAGAGGCAGGGATGCAGTGAACGGAGAAAACAAGATGTCAGAATGCAGAATATGAGAGTAGAGGGAGGAGGCCACGCTAGTGACTGTTCCTGCTCTGGGATGAGTCTCAAACGGCATCCTATTCCCAATAGTGCGCTACTTTCCACCAGGGCCCACGGGTTGCGGCTGCTGAGGGTGTTCTCTTCAGTCCACTCTGTAGTCCGAGTACTGTACAGCTCTCATGGCTCACTCCTAACTAGGGTTGCAAAGGGTCGAAAACTTTCCGGAAATTGGCCATGGGAATTTAAGCCCTGGAATTTTGGGAATTTTGCTTAAATTAATCAAAAACGTTAGCTTTTAACAGTTAACCTTTTTTGTGGGATACACATAAGGGAATTCTAGGTCTTGTGGTATATTTTGGTTAAACTTTCCCCAATGCATGCACAGTCCATTCTTCCATCACATGTGCAGTGAACTCTTCCATCACATGTACAGCTGATTCTCAAGATCTTGCACACTAATGAGATGCTATTGAGCCCACACTACTACACTGTCTGATCCAAGGACTACATGCTTTCTGGTAAATTTTGATTTCAATACTGGGTGGGGTGAATATAGTTTATATGACTTACATGATTTTCTGTTGACTAGTAAATAGTAGCCTACAGCAAAGTGTGTTTAAATCATTTCTAACTGGTTAACAATTAATTGCTAGTTAGTTTTTGCTACCATGTGGGTTTTAGCTTGCTTGAGCCTGCTAACTGAGGAGTGTTAATTCACCTGTTTCCATATATGTTTCATTTTAAAATAATTATCTTACAAAGGAGTTGTTTAAGCTAACTGCTTAACTATTTTTCTGTACTTGGGATTTTTTCTAATCTTTACAGGAAAATGCCACGGGCACTATCTAATGTGTAGAGACATTTCACTGCAGCTAATGTAGAAGGAGGAGCTGTGTACATTTGCAAATACTGTGCCAAATCATATGTGAAGAATGCAACAAAGATGCAGAATCTGACAAAAGTCCCTCTACTTCTATTCGAGGTGAAAATGATGAATCAGACACCTTATCGATGGCAACAGCTCATGGTCCTCCTGGAATCAGACGTTTTTTTGACTAGTTCACCTCTGATGCTCACAGGCAATGTGTATTGGAAGATATTTCTGAATGTTCTTCACCCAGCATACACCCCTCCAACCAGACATGCTTTATCTACTAATTTGCTGGATGCAGAGTTCAACAGAGTTCAAGTGAAGGTCAAGCAAATCATAGAGAAAGCAGAAAGCAGACTGTATTGCAATCACCTCTGATGGGTGGTCGAATGTTCGTGGGTAAGGAATAATTAACTACATCATCCCCTCAACCAGTATTCTACAAGAGCACAGATACAAGGGACAACGGACACACCGGTCTCTACATTGCAGATGAGCTGAAGGCAGTCATCAATGACCTTGGACCACAGAAGGTATTCAAGTTACAGGGTCATCAAGTTATGGCATCAATCTACCTCACCAAGCAAAGTGAGAAGAATAAGAGCCTCACATTGAAGCTGCCCAGCAACACCCGTTGGGGTGGTGTTGTCATCATGTTTGACAGTCTCCTGGAGGGGCAGGAGTCTCTCCAAGAAATGGTCTGCCGATATGGACAGCCCCATCAAGAGGACCCTCCTGGATGATGTATTTTGGGAGAGAATGGTAAGCAGCCTGAAACTCCTGAAACCTATAGCAGTAGCCATTGCACGGATTGAGGGAGACAATTCCATCCGGTCTGATGTTCAGACTCTGCTTGCAGATGTAAGAGAAGAAATCCGTACTGCCCTGCCCACTTCACTGTTGCTCCAAGCAGAGGAAACTGCAGTCCTGAAATACATCAAAAAGCCTGAAGACTTTTGCCTGAAGCCCATACACGCCGCAGCGTACACGGTTGGAAAGTGACAGTGAAGATGAGGCCTCAGAGTCTGATGTTCAAGAAGTGGACATTGAGGATGTCCAGGGAGAAGACATGGAAGCCTGAGAGGAAGACAACCAAAGCTTTAGTTTCTAGAATATCATTTTACAGATGTATGTTGAAAATGTTTTTGGGAGATGCGATGGATCATTGGGGATCATTTAATATTCCCTTTCTTTTGTTGTTCAGTGAAATCATCCCATGTGAAGAGTCAACTCATTTATTTAAACTCATTTATCGTAACTAAATCGTTTTTTATATTTCTATTGGAAGGATTTAATCATTTGCAATTATGTCTACTTATGATAAGGTAAAAGGTTTATGTTTCTGATATGGTAAATATATCCAATGCAAAAACATCTAATTAAATATAAATGGTATTAATATTAATTTGCATATATTTCCATTAATTCCCATATATTCCAGTTAATTCCCATATATTCCTGTTAATTCCCACGGAAAGTTTCCACCTCTGAAAATTCCCCAAAATGTGCAACCCTACTCCTAACTAATTAGTCTCCAATGGTGACAATCCCTCCTACTCCACTTATCTCTCTCTCCATCGCCCCATCCCTCAGTCTCTCTTTACCACGCTCCCCTGTCCCTTTCATCATCTCAAACTAAATCAACTCACTGCCAGTGGTGTCCGAGTCATTGCTACTGGTGGAGTATTTTCTCCTCTTCGTCTCACTCTCCATCTGTAAGGGAAGAGAAAAGGGAAAAAAATCTGAGACATTACAGTACAGGCCTGGCTATGGTTACTATACTGCTAGAGAGTCAAACTAGGCCACTGTGAGTGAGTGAGTTAGCCTATAGCACAGGGGAAGGGTGAAACTTTATGAGGATATCTGTTCTGTAGATATGCATTCGCCCCATCCATCCACAGAGACAATACAGTACAGTGAGCCAGGAAAGAGAAGCACTAGAGGAAAAAGCAGGTTATGGCCTTGAGTGACTGAGAGCAGATTTATGTGGCCATAAAACAAGGCTTTTCCCTCTTATATAGGGCTCTACCTGTTGCCTTGCTCAGCCTAACCTGGACTTTACCAGTGACATTTAGAATTCCAAACAGAGCTGCCTCTTTAGAATAACTGGATATGTAGTGCTGAATACATAATTGACTTCCTGCATCTGTCTGGCCTGGCTGGAGGTTCAGTGGCCGAGGTGTCCCTCAGGGATGTGTTCTTCCTTTATTGTTTTGCCCTCAGCGCCGAAAAACCAATAACAGCGGGTGGTGGGAGTCATGTTTCATACTATAGATTGAAGACAGGGAGACAGCAAGTCATCTCCTCCCCTTCAGATCAGAGGGAAGAAACACAGACTGGAGTTTGACCGACAGCTTTTCAACTGGTAAGAAAACCTGTGTGGTTTTTCCCTTTCTTTCTTTTTCCTTTCCTCTCACTCCATCACAACCATGAAACAAAATACTCGTCAAAATTGAACCATTTCCTCAGCCATGGAGAGAAAGTCTGCATTAGGCAAAGAGGAATAACAGATGTATAAAGAATAAAATCGTGTTTGAGATCCATTTTCAGCAGAAACTCTTAATGTAGAGCAGGTTTTCCCCAGAGGAGCCATACTCCACAGCACACAGAGATAGAGAGAGACAGAGACAGAGAGAGCCTATGTGCACACTGCCCACAAAAAGAGGTGGAAACTGAGCTGTGCTTCCTAACCTCCTGCCAAATGTATGATCATATTAGAGACACATATTATCCCCCAGATTACACAGATCCAAAAAGAATTCGAAAACAAATCACAGCAGCAAGATTTGTGACCTGTTGCCACAAGAAAAGGGCAACCAGTGAAGAACAAACACCATTGTAAATACAACCTATATTTATGTTGATTTATTTTCCATTTTGTACTTTAACTATTTGCACATCATTACAACACTGTATATAGACATAATTACATTTTAAATGTCTTTATTCTATTGGAACTTTTGTAAGTGTAATTTTTACTGTTTTTTATTATTTATCTATTTCACTTGCTTTGCCAATGTAAACATGTTTCCCCATGCCAATGGAGAATGGAGAGAGGGGGGGAGAGAGAGAGAGAGAGAGAGAGAGAGAGAGAGAGAGAGAGAGAGCACTGTCTCAGAGAGAGAGAGAACGGTCTGAGAGAAAGAGCGAAAACTGTCAGAGAGAAAGAGAAAGAGCGAAAACTGTCAGAGAGAAAGAGTGAGAGAGAAAACTGTCAGAGAGAGAGAAAACTGTCTGAGGGAAAGAGAGAGAGAGAGAAAACTGTCAGAGAGAAAACTGTCTGAGGGATAGAGTGAGAGAGAGAACTGTCAGAGAGAAAACTGTCTGAGGGATAGAGTGAGAGAGAGAACTGTCAGAGAGAAAACTGTCTGAGGGATAGAGTGAGAGAGAGAACAGTCAGAGAGAAAACTGTCTGAGGGATAGAGTGAGAGAGAGAACTGTCAGAGAGAAAACTGTCTGAGGGATAGAGTGAGAGAGAGAACTGTCAGAGAGAAAACTGTCTGAGAGAAAGAGAGAAAACTGTCGGAGAGAGAGAAAACTCTCTGAGAGAGGAGCGGAGAGAGAGAGAGATAACGGTCTCAGAGAGAGATTGAGAGAACTGTCTCAGAGAGAGAGAGAGAGAGAACTGTCTCGAGGGCAAGAGAGAACTGTCTCAGAGAGAGAGAGAGAACTGTCTTAATGAGGTGGAAACTGAGCTGCACTTTCTAACCTCCTGCCAAATGTATGACCATATTAGAGACACATATTTCCCTCAGATTACACAGATCCACAAAGAATTTGAAAACAAATCCAATTTTGATAAACTCCCATATCTACTGGGTGAAATACTTCAGTGTGCAATCACAGCAGCAAGATTTGTGACCTGTTGCCACAACAAAAGGGCAACCAGTTAAGAACAAACACCATTGTAAATATTTATGCTTATTTATTTTCCCATTTGTACTTTAACTATTTGCACATTGTTACAACACTGTATATATACATAATATGACATTTGACATGTCTTTATTCTTTTGGAACTTTTGTGTGTAATGTTTACTGTTCATTTTAAAATATTTACTCTATTTCACTTGCTTTGGCAATGTTAACATATGTTTCCCATGCCAATAAAGCCCTTAAAATGAAATTGAAATTGAGAGAGAGCGAGAGAAGAGAGCGCTTTGTCTCAGAGAGAGAGAGAGAGCTCTAGTACGGTCTTCCACTCCCCTGCCTCTCTCCCCCCGTAGTAGTTGGCATGCATTGCTTTGCATCCTGGCCCAGATGGATTACATTACTGTGCTATGTGACTCCACTATGCCCCCCTTTTCACGCATGCCTCAAATCGCCTACTTGTGAATGGCGGCACGGGATAGCGAAACTGGTAGTGCCAGTCCATCTGTTGTTGTAGTTGTAGTTGTAGTTGTAGGGCATTTCCATCAAAAAGGACCCATGAGCACCAACATGTGAAGTTCATAGGAACATATCAAAATGGGTGTCAAATGAAAGCTAAGAGCAAATATATTTGGAAAATGATATGGCATAGATACATTTTCCATCTTCAAAATTAGGCATAAAAAACACCAGAAAATGTCTTAAAAAGCTATTATAAATACATCAAAACACAATAATGTTGAAGTAAAGACCCCTGCCAACTAATATCAGTGTTTTCCACTAGCACTGACTATACAAACGATTAGTCGCTAGAATTAACAATATGCATATTCTAGTGATCTATTGATAGGACAAACACCGGTCAGTCACAAAGTGCGCAATGACATGGAAACACTGCTGATTTGACAGTCTGCTCGGTATCTAGGTGTGTGCGCTATGGTTCCAATCAAATTTCTACACGGAAGGAGAGCGCATGAATTTGCACGTCCCATTTAATTTACATTTAGCAGACGCACTTATCAACAGCGACTTACAGTAGTGAGTGCATACATTTTCATACTTTAATGTGATAACAAGGAGTCGAAATCCACTTATCCTATTGTTTTCTGGCACATTAATTTATTTTATTTTGCGTGCAGGGTCCAACATTAACAAGGCTCTCCAGAGGGTGGTGCGGTCTGCCCAAACGCATTAACGGGGGCAAACTTCCTGCCCTCCAGGACACTTACAGCACCCGATGTCACAGGAAGGCCAAAAGGATCATCAAGGACATCAACCACCCGAGCCACTGCCTGTTAACCCCGCTGTCATCAAGAAGGCGAGGTCAGTACAGGTGCATCAAAGCTGGGACTGAGAGACTGAAAAAGCTTCTATCTCAAAAGGCCATCAGACAGTTGAACAGCCACCACTAGCTCATTAGAGGCTGCTGCCTATAGGCATAGACTAGAAATCACTGGCCACTTTAAGAATTGGAACACTAGTCACTTTAATAATTACATATCTGGCATTACTCATCTCAAATGTATATAATGTATTCTATACTATTCTACGGTATCTTAGTCACTTAATAATGTTTACATATATTGAATTACTAATCTCATATGTATATAATATATTTAATACTATTCTATCTTAGTCCATGCCGCTCATCCATATATGTATATAGGCCTAATTCATTCCTTAATTAGATGTGTGTATTGGGTATATGTTGTGTAATTGTTAGATATTACTGCACTGTCGGAACTAGAAGCACAAGCATTTCGCTACACCCGCATTAACATCTGCTAAACATGTACACTGGGGGCCAAAAGTTTTGAATTAAAGGGTTTTTCTTTATTTGCAAAAAAATGTACATTGTAGAATAAAAGTGAAGACATCAAAACTATGACATAACACATATTAATCATGTAGTAACCAAAAAAAAGTGTTAAACAAATCAAAATATATTTTATATTTGAAATTCTTCAAAGTAGCCACCCTTTGCCTTGATGACAGCTTTGCACACTCATGGCATTCTCTCAACCAGCTTCATGAGGACCGCCACAGGAATGGAAGACCCAGAAATACCTCTGCTGCAGAAGATAAGTTCATTAGAGTTACCAGCCTCAGATTGCAGCCCAAATAAATGCTTCACAGAGTTCAAGTAACAGACACATCAACATCAACTGTTCAGAGGAGACTGTGTGAATCAGGCCTTCATGGTCGAATTGCTGCAAAGAAACCACTACTAAAGGACACCAATAAGAAGAAACTTGCTTGGGCCAATAAACACGAGCAATGGACATTAGACCGGTGGAAATTCGTTCTTTGGTCTGGAGTCCAAATTTGAGATTTTTGGTTCCAACCTCAACCAAATTTAGATGGTTTGGAATGAGTCGGACCGCAGTGAAAGAAAAGCAGCCAACAAGTGCTCAGCATATGTGGGAACTCCTTCAACACTGATGAAAAAGCATTCTAGATGAAGCTGGATGAAAGAATGCCAAGAGTTTGCAAAGCTGTCATCAAGGAAAAGGTGGCTATTTGAAGAATCTCAAATACAAAATATATTTTGATTTGTTTAACACTTTTTGGGTTACTACATGATTCATATGTGTTATGTCATAGTTTTGATGTCTTTACTTTTATTCTACAATGTAAATATCCTGGCCCCCAGTGTATATGTGACCAATAAAATTAGATTTTGGTTTGATTTGACAATGTCCAGCCGGGGTCAGTAAAAACATGTCGGGCCAGTAACTTTACAGCGCATTTTTGCATTCCAGTTCAACATTTACCTGATCTGTCGAAGTCTACCACTGAAAACCATTGAAGACTACATGCATAAATGTCATGCTATTTGTATTTGAGCAATATGAATGGCCGTTCATTCAAGTACACAAGTTGATGGCTTCACACTCCACACGCAAGCTGTCCAGAGCAAAAATAAGAATATAGCAATGACTTGCAAAACCATGTTCAGGCCAGTAGTAATTATGCTCGGGCCAGTATATTTTTGGCCATCTGGCCCGACCGAGCCAGTTAGAAAGAAAAGTTTACGTTGGACTCTGCTGTGTTTCAAATGCATCCAAGGAGTGGTGGCTGTGTGCTTTGAGGGACTACATAAAAATAAAAGATGTCGAACTGACTGAATAATGTCAATCTCCAATGTCCCTTTGCCATTCATAAATTATACAATGTAGTTGTATGTCAATGGTATCACATCAGGACAAGTAAACTAAAGAGCTTGTTTTTGTATTAGAGATATGATCACAATTTCAGAATTTTATAAGAGGCCAACATTGGAATAATATTAAAATCTATTTTTCATGTACATAAATAAAAAAAGCCTACATGTCAAAGTGTAGGTGATATGCATATTGGCTACAGCCTCATGTCCAAACCGATGCTGACATGAGGGAGGTGACAGAAAATGAAGCCAAACTTTAATGAGACTTAATTACATGAATATAGGCTAAACGCCAGTCATGTTTCACAAATATAGGCTTAATGAAGGATAATTAACATTAACGTCTAAAGGCTTGATTCTGTCGACAGGAGAGTGAAGGACAGTGCCTGTTGCGCACCGCACATCACACTACTTGAACCTGAGCAGAGGCGTTCAGAATTTTAAGCTATTTAACCATCAACTTAATTATTCAAAACCTGGACGTTTTGTCATTTTATGAAGCATGTCTTACCTTGAAAACAGCAAGTTCTATTGGTTTTCAAATCAACATTATTTTAATGTCCAGCAGCCAAAAGGCATAATCCTGATCATAATAGTAACCCATGCTAGTTGATACATCTTTAGATCTCCCTTAATTTCGAACTGATATTTTTCATCAGTCACATGAAACCGCTAGCCCATGCGGTGCGCTTTTGAGAACAGTGTTTTGCCGCTAATTGTATTTTGGAACATTCCCACATGGCCTATAGCCATGTGCGCTTTGTTGAGCTTGTCAACAATTTAAGCTAAAAACGGTCTGATCTATTGCATCAGCAGAATGGCTTTTTTTTGTGCAGTGGTTGTATGAATTGTGGATCTGTTGTCCCAGAACTGTTCCAGAGTCTGTTTTGACCCATAGAACGTCAGGACACCCTTAATTTTGAGCCCTGAAGGGAATTATTTTATAAAATACATTAAAAGTATTTGGTTGTAATTGTAATTTTGCATTATTTTATAGGATTATAATATGCAAAGAAGCCAATAGGCCAACAATCTCTTAAAGTCTCACTGCAGAATTAGACTTTCATCCACATTCTCCAAAACGTCCAATTTCAAAGTGTTTTTGTTGCTCCTGGTGCTCTGTACTGTTCCAATTCTCTTGAACAATCTATTTTTTTTTTTCAAACTCCAGGTGCCATGTCATAGCGGACACCCCATTCATTCTGCAGACATCTTTGAATCTTAATTCGTAGCAGATAACTCCATCATTCTTTTGGTTTGTAAACTTTGATATCAATGGTTTTTGTTTGACAAACATTTTAAAAGTGAAAAAGCTTAATTCCATTTCTGTGGAATTACCCAGTAGTAGTGTGTCCTCATGCCTGCTCTCGCTACAGAGAGAAGAGACGTGCCAAAACATGCCTGGCCGTTCCCACAACAGTCTCTTCACTACACAGGGCCATGGCTCTGTTGCCCCTGGTCTCATTGACAGGGTGCCGGGTGGCCGCGTACACACACACACACCAACTCCATCTGACTCACTCACTGAGGAGGGCTGTGTGTGATGACTGCGCTGCATGGATGGAGGCCGCAGGCTAAAAAGGCTGCATCGCAAAACTGTCTACGAGTGCCAAAATGGAATGCCTGGCCGTTTCCGTGAGAGTGAGTGTGTGTATGTCTGCCTGGTCTTTAAGAGATTACTGCCAAGCTCATTAGAAGGCGAATTCTGACACAGATCCTCTGAAATGAATACAGTTACTGCCTGCCCGCTTGTCTGTTTGTCTGTCATCGGGCCCGCCTGTCTGCCTCCCTGCCAACGTGCCTGCCCGCCTGCCTGCCTCCCTGCCTGCCAGCATGCCTTGCTTGCCTCGCCCTCCGTCGACAAGCCTCGCCCTCCGTCGACAAGCCTCGCCCTCCGTCGACAAGCCTCGCCCTCCGTCGACAAGCCTCTCTCAGGTCCCAGGATAGAGAATAGACTTAAAAGATGCCTTAGCCTTCAAAACACACAGCCAGGGAGTGGGCACGGAGAGCTATTCCAGGACCGGGTAGGTCAGACTGTTTGATAAAGAATCCCTGCATATAAATTGCTTCATAACAACACATCTCTCTGAAGCTGGCTGTTGCTGAGGCAAGTGTGTGTATGTATGTGTGTTAGGGGAAGATGCAGCAGTGCCATTAGGGTGGCATAAACCACCAGAGAGCCAGGCAACCAAGCTCGGCTATCTCCCACTGTTTGTTCTTATTTTATTGACAGTCCTTTCCCTCACCTCCCTCTCCATGGAAAAAGCAGGGTGAGGAGAGGAGGGAGGGTGTGTGCAACATGAGCGCTGGATGCCCTATGCAGTGTTAATGCCGTTTGTGAAAATCAAGGCAGCAACAAGGCAGGCGACGACCAGCATGTCACTGCAGTTCCACTGGGAGGCAGATTCCCGCCCGCTTCCCCTCTGCTCTTAGGGCCCTATAAAATCTGCGATGTGGAGAACGTGGACGGATGCACGGAATCAAGATATAATTCAACAATATTTTTAAAAATGTATTGAACTTAGTAGGGAATCATCTAAATTAGTATTGCACTGTATACCGAAACTTCTGTACTTTTTCAATACTAGAACATGAAAAACAGTTTGGTTCCTTGAATTTTTGTTACTTTCGGTATTTCTGTCAAATGACACAGCCAACCCCTTGTCATAGCGCGCACCGTGCCTGCTCCACTTACTCATTGCTAGCCTGCACTCGGAGTCTGGGCTGCATCATGTTAGCTCCCCACTAATGCTACACAGAAGTTAACACAGTTTTGAATAATGCGACAAGGCTGTTAGAACACTTTAGATACTGGTAGCTTCCATATTTGTAGGCTAACTTTCCTTGCTAGCTGACAGCTAAAGATAACATCAATTCACTTCCCTAGTACTTTGTGATAATATGCTAACCATAACGCAAATTAGGCCTATTTCTAAGCTGATTGCAACCGAAAACTTAAATGTACTTATTCGATCGCTCGTCTCGCCCAAAGATTATCCTATTATTATAAGCCTCAGTGAACTGACTGCCTCGTGAACGAAGTCATTACTGGTTACAGAGACTGTGCACATTTTATAAAAGAAGCTACTTCTATGCAAATGTTGTTGAAAAGTACAATGGAAGGGAAAAGGATGGTCATCTGTAGCCCCATGAAATCAGCAAAAACAAGATCAATAGCTCAATGCATTCACACACCTATTGAATATGCATTTACCTGTATTGTTGATAGGCCTAGGCTATATCTTGATTTACCCAGTTTATCAATAGATTTACCATTTAAATAAATTAATACTATTATGTAGTTAGATTGGTAAAAACAAATTCAAATTGATTGTATAACTGATTCATTAACACATGCAAAAGGGTGAAAATTATAATGTAATGATATTAAACAAAAAAGATGCCTGACGATTGAACGGCAGTATCCGAGTTTATCTGTCTGGATCAAGTGTCATTCTGTGACTTTGGCTAATGTGCCTTCTTTTTTTGCCGTGGTATCGTTTTGGTATCGTTTTGTTATCAAGTATAGTGATGGTATCGAGTAGTGTGACGCGAAACCTGGTATGGGTATCTTAGTAAAAAATTCTGGTATCGTGACAACACTAATCTTGTCGAAGTTGTCGAAGTTTATCATATGCCATGAACAGAATGCATCAGTGATCCATACTGCCTGTAACTTTCTGAGGAGGTAACGAGAATTCCCCTTCTTCGTATGTGCAGTGCGTACGTCTATCACTTTGTGTAGCCATTAGCGATGATGTTAATGAAAAGTCTTCTGGTAGATGGAAAGGCTTTCCCAAAAACCTTCTCAATTAAACGTTAACCACAAAATAGCCTATTCTAACCTGGCAGAATGATAAAGGGCTCTACAGTGCAACCATTTTGCCTAAGAATAGATGTGTGCGAAATGAAAAAGGTCAAGTATGAGTACATGTGAAAGTTGTGATTAATAGATGAAAAACAATTCTGCCGTAGCTATTTTCAAAGTACTGTATTTCTGCAGTTTTGTTTCATAGCTGGTAGCCAATCGCACAAAAAACTACGAAGACTCCCAATATCCTACAGTCTCAAAGCGCACAGGCATAGAAGTTGGTCGAATTTACCCAAAAGCCTACTAAAAAGTGAGACTTTGTCCTTGTTTTTCTTGGCTATTTACATTGTTTTGTTCACACGCTAGGTTATTTGTTCAATGTTTGTTTGAGCTTGCTCAACTGCTAGCGAAGGGAGGTCGGAGAATCTCATCTCTCAAAGACAGACGTCTTTGAGGCCCATCGTTGCCACGGTAACGGCCCAATTAATCTAATTTTACTAAAATATTGGAGAGTACATTGCATTTGATTGAGCATGGAACACCCCAAAACCCTTTTATTCATGACCTTTTAGTAATTTCTAATCATAAAAACACTTCCTTAAATACTTTCATTGTGCTCCTAAATGTAAGCGTAGAGACCTGTGATATCATGGTTATTTGCATCAATCCAGTGGGTATTTGTTTTGCAAACTCTATCATCACATGTGCGCAAAAGAAACACTGCTAAACTACGGCCTCTTGCTATGTGAGCACTGGAATTAAAAGGGTAACTACACCCAAAAATATAAATAAAATAAAATAATCCCAAACCTCAAAAGTGGTCTCCTGATGTGGTTTAAGTATTGTTGTGGACTTAGAACATAACATATATTTGTTTTTCTATTAACAAAGTGTGATTGCGTGCAAAAACGGAGAAAACAGAATTTGGTAAAAAATACAACTGATTTAATAAGGTGCTATGCTCCGCTCTGCCACCCCAGAACGTAACGGAGCAGCAAGCCGGTTATTTTTGGAGATGGATAAGCAGGAGAAGAGAGGGAGAGAGGAAGGGGGTTGGGGGGTGGGGGGGTGTATTGAGGACAGACGGAGTTCTGGCAATATGAGAGAGAGAGAGCGAGAGACACACACACACACACACACACACACACACACACACACACACACACACACACACACAGAGAGAGAGACAGAATGGCCGACACAGACAGAGAGTGAATTAGTTAGCCTATAGCACAGGGGAAGGATGAAACTGAGGATATCTGCTCTGTAGATATGCATGCCTGATTCCCCCATCAATCCACTGAGAGAATACAGTACAGTGAGCCAGAAACAGCATGTCAGAGGAGAGAAGCATTAGTAGTAGTGGCGTATGCCACCCTGTAGCCCAGCAGGGGTTGTGATTCTCTGTTCTGTGAGCCTTTGAATGAGAGGCAGCCATGGCTCTAAGATTGACATGATCACAGGCACTGCTGTGTCACGGAGTCTTTACCCCTGCTAAAACAACACACACACAAGTAAAGGCAAAGAACAAACATACACACAGAGTACATTTTCTACATTAAATTGGATGCTACCTTGATTACAGATAGTCCTGAATAAATTGTGAACAATGATGAGTGACAAGGTTAGATGCACAAATATCATACCCCCACCAAAAATACTAACCATACCTGTTATTGTAATGGTGAGAGGTATTTGTATTTGTTATGGATCCCCATTAGCGGCTGCCAAGGCTCTTCCTGGGCTCCGGACAAATTAAGGTAGTTATACAATTTTTAAAACATTACAATACATTCATAACAGATTTTACAACACACTATGTGTGCCCTCAGGCCCCTACTCCACTACCACATATCTACAACACAAAATCCATGTGTACGTATTGTGTGTATGTTATCATGTGTGTGTATGCAGGGGTCTGTGTCTATGTTTGTGTTGCTTCACATTCCCCACTGCATTAGTTACCTGATGTGGAATAGAGTTCCATATAGTCATGGCTCATTGGTGTACTGTGCGCCTCCCATAGTCTGTTCTGGGGACTGAAGAGACCTCTGGTGGCATGTCTTGTGGGGTATGCGTGGGTGTCTGAGCTGGGTGCTAGTCGTTTAAACAGACAGCTCGGTGCTTTCAACATGTCAATACCTCTCACAAATACAAGTAGTGATGAAGTCAATCTCTCCTCCACTTTGAGCCAGGAGAGATTGACATGCATATTATTAATGTTTGCTCTCTGTGTACATCCAAGGGCCAGCCGTGCTGCCCTGTTCTGAGCTAATTGCAATTTTCTTAAGTCTCTCATTTTGGCACCTGACCACGACTGAACAGTAGTCCAGGTGCAACAAAACTAGAGCCTGTAGGACCTGCCTTGTTGATAGTTAAGGTAGAGTAGCGCTTTATTATGGACAGACTTCTCCCCATCTTAGCTACTGTTGTATCAATATGTTTTGACCAAGACAGTGGACAATCCAGGGTTACTCTAAGCAGTTTAGTCACCTCAACTTGCTCAATATTTAGGGTTTAGTGAATGATTCGTCCCAAATACAATGCTTTTAGGTTTAGAAATATTTAGGACCAAAGTATTTCTTTCCATCCATTCTGAAACTAACTGCAGCTCTTTGTTAAGTGTTGCAGTCATTTCAGACACTGTAGTAGCTGATGTGTATAGTGTTGAGTCATCCGCATACATACATACATACATCGTTAGTAACGATTGAAAAAAGTAAGGGGCCTAGACAGCTGCCCTGAGGAATTCCAGATTCTACATTTTATTTAACTAGGCAAGTCAATTAAGAACAAATTCCTATTTACAATGATGGCCTACCAGCAGGGTCAGCCCCTGGAGCAAATTAGGTTTAAGAGCTTTGCTCAAGGCCACATTGACAAATATGTTGATACATAGATTATGTTGGAGAGGCTTCCATTAAAGAACACCCTCTGTGTTCTGTTAGACAGGTAACTCTTTATCCACAATATTTAGTGTAAAGACATAACACCATTTGTTCACTGTAAAATAGCATTGTATCTGGTCAAACACAATTTTTTCCAAGCCTTTATCAAGGGTTGGTAACAGGCTGATTGGTCGGCTATTTGAGCCAGTAAAGGGGCCTTTACCATTCTTAGGTAGCGGAATTACTTTTGCTTCCCTCCAGGCCACTTTCTGGTAGGCTTAAATTGAAGATATGGCAAATAGGAGTGGCAATATCGTCCGCTATTATCCATCCAAGTGGTCAGACCCCGGTGGCTTGTCATTGTTGATAGACAACCAATTTTTTCACCTCTTCCACACTCACTTTACGGAATTCAAAATTACAATTCTTGTCTTTCATAATTTGGTCAGCTATACTTGGATGTGTAGTGTTAGCGTTTGTTGCTTGCATGTCATGCCTAAGTTTTCTAATCTTGCCAATTAAAAAAATTAAGTAGTTGGCAATATCAGTCGGTTTTGTAATGAATGATGGAACTGAGTTTGCCTTTTTTCCTAAAAATGTAATTGAAAGTGCTCCAAAGCTTTTTACTATCATACTTTGTCATCTATCTTTGTTTCATAGTGTAGCTTCTTTTTATTCAGTTTAGTCACATGATTTCTCAATTTGCAGTACATTTGCCAATCAGTTGTGCAGCCAGACTTATTTTGTCTCATACCTCTCAACAATACAATTTTTTCAATTCCTCATCAATCCACTGGGATCTAACAGTATTTACAGTAATTTTCTTAAATGGGTGCATGCTTATTGGTAACTGGGATAAGCAATTTCATAAATGTGTCAAGGGCAACGTCTGTTTGCTCCTCATTACACACCACGGACCAACAAATATAATTTACATCAACAACATAGGAATCACAACAAAACTTATTGTATGACCTCTTATACACTATATTTGGCCCAGCCTTCGGAACTTTGTTTTTCTCAGATATGGCTACTATATTGTGATCACTACATCCGACGGATCTGGATACTGCTTTCAAGCACATTTCTGCAGCATTAGTAAAGATGTGGTCAATACATGTTGAGTATTTTACATACTTTTTTTTGTACTTAAATATGAATGTCATCTGCTACTAGCAAGTTATTAAATTTCATGAACCTTATTTCTTAAGCTACATATGTTAACGTGGGCTATTTTGAGCACTTTTCTGGGATGCTTGCTTGTTTTCATTGCTTTACTGTGAAGCTTAGCATAAGTAGATATTTTCATGTTATTTATGTTAGTGGACTTCTTACTAGGGCAACACCACCTCAGTGTTAACATCATAAAACTGGTTCATAGGCACATGATTGCTGCATACAATAGCTGTAGGATCAGCAGAGGCATTCAGGGCAGTTAGAGGGACATAAATTAGGTTACTTACATTGTGTCTACCAATGCCCCTGCAATAATGTACAATTGCTAAAGCATTATGATGACTCAGCGACACAAATGGTAGGGATTAACTGAGCTGGGCTTCGGTCATTGATAAGTCATTGTCTCAACGCAACCTTATAAT
Source organism: Thymallus thymallus (assembly GCA_023634145.1). NCBI lineage: Eukaryota > Metazoa > Chordata > Actinopteri > Salmoniformes > Salmonidae > Thymallus > Thymallus thymallus. The sequence continues at coordinate 36,143,069 of CM042391.1, forward strand.
GCTGTGAAAGGATCCAGGAAACCAAATAATTTGGGTGGATCCCATCCTCCTTATAAAACGTGTTTTATTTCCAAAAGGTATCGAAATTGTCAACAAAAGTTACACCCATTGAGCTGCAAAAATCACGTAGCCAGTTATAAGAGAAAGAATCCCGCTAAAGCGTTCAACGCCACGATTCAGAGACTGCACAGGGCAAGATATGATGGGTATTTTATTAGAGGTTAGCATATCTTGGGGGTATGATATTTGTGCGTCTGACTTTCGCACTCGTCACTGTCCCAATACTTTTGGAGCTCAGTGTATATAGACTGAGTGTACAAAACATTAAGAACACCTGCTCTTTCCATGACAGCCTATCCAAGTGAAAGCTATTATAATATTTTTTATTTAACCTTTATTGAAGTAGGCAAGTCAGTTAAGAACAAATTCTTACTTACAATGACGGCCTACACCGGCCAAACTCGGACTACGCTGGGCCAACTGTGCACTGCCCTATGGACCTCCCAATCACGGCCGGTTGTGATACAGTCTGGATTCGAAACAGGTTGTCTGTATTGAAGCCTCTAGAACTGAAATGACCGCTCCTCGGGTGCTAAAGATGTGGATGTCGATTAATATGGATGTAGCTCTCTGATTCAGTGGGGTTGGGTTAAATGCGGAAGACACATTTCAGTTGAATGCATTCAGTTGTACAACTGACTAGTATCCCCCTTTCCCTTATTGATATCACATGTTAAATCCACTTCAATAATTGTAGATGAAGAGGATACAGGTCAAATAAGGATTTTTAAGCTTTGAGACAATTGAGACATGGATTGTGTATGTTTGTCATTCAGAGCGTGAATGGGCAGGACAAAAGATTTAAGTGCCTTTGAATGGGGTACAGTAGTAGGTACCAGGCGCACCGGTTTGTGTCAAGAACTCATCACGTTCATGTTTCCCATGTGTATCAAGAATGGAAACACTTTTGACACCTTTAGAGTCCATGCCCCAAAAAATTGAGGCTGTTCTGAGGGCAAAAGGAGGTGCAACTCAATATTAGGAAGGTGTTCTTAACACCTTAATTTTGTCCTGAAGCCACTCCTGAGTTGTCTTGGCTTTGTGCTTAGGGTCGTTGTCCTGTTGGAAGGTGAACCTTCGCCCCAGTCTGAGGTCCTGAGCGCTCTGGAGCAGGTTATCATCAAAGATCTCGCTGTACTTTGCTCCATTAATCTTTCCCTCGATACTGACTAGTCTCCCAGTACCTGCCGCTGAAAAATGTAACCATTTGTTGACCGGTTAATGAGGATCAGTTAGTCGGCAGCAAAATTGTCAGAAATTTTAATTCCTAGCTACAACCTCAGTGCATCATCCAAACCATTATATTTTTGTTGCTCATTTGCTCGCTGCCTGGTCCCTAGGGTGTGTTTGGTCTGTGGTGAGGTCACGCTGTGAGGTTACCACCTGCCAGGGCTACATTGTGTGGTATAGTTGCTGCTTCATCAGTCTCTGTGTATGTCCCTGTTCCCTATGGGCTCTGGTTAACAGTAGTGCACTGTATAGGGAATAGGATACCATTTGGGATGCAGGGGTAACCTCATCGAATGACCTCACCAGCGACCCGACACACCCCAAGGGACCGGACAAACAAGCAACAAAAATATAATGGATTTCCTTTATCCTCATCTCCACGGCTCCAGACCAGCCACAAATTAATTAACAAAATATTTATTGACTTGACGCTGCTGCATTATGAGAAAAGGCAGGAGGAGGGAGGTGGAAGAGGGGAAAAAAGAGAAGGGAAGGCCCGGTTCCTTTTCTAGTCCCTCTCTCCTGAAACTGCTGACAAACAAATCAGAGGGTGCGTCCAAGGGAGCTGAGCATCTGCCTGCCAAAAACAGGGATGAGGAAGAGCGAGAAAGGAGAAGAGGAGATTAATCCCCCTGCTCTCACCTCTCCTGCCATCAGGAGTTCATTAGCCCCAGTGAGGGATGGAGGACTGCATTGTGTCCTTCACTGACACTGACCCTGCCGGCTTCAGCCCTGTTTATCTCCTCTCCCTTCTGTCCCTCACACGGACCTGGCTACCTTCCTGTCCATCCATTTAAGTTTCCTGGCTGGACGCTTGTTGTGCTAACCTACCTTAAGGTGAGTAAAGAGTTCAAACCTGGTGGACCAATTGTTGTTTATAGTTTCCTTTCAGTCTTAAAATGTGGTCTTTACTGTTTGTTGCAGTCGGAGAATGAACACTACTTTTCGGGATGTTTATCCTTGTAAGGGTTAGCTTTGTGTTTATTAGCTGACAGCGGTAAATACAGATACAAGCACAAAGCTTGGTGCTCTTGAAAAATGACTTGCTTTACAAAAGCCACTGACTGTTGTAATCAAGCACTGCTGGCAAGCATGAAATGTTTTGGTCCATGAAAGCCTTTTCATGGACCAGGAAACTAGAGAGGCTGGGTAATCTACCTGGCTTTGATGCAAGGTGAAAAGGGCATGGGGAGAAAGGGAGCCGGACAACCACCAACTGTATCTTTCACCATCAGCAAAACCCCTGATTACCTTCTAGAACAGGAAGGGGACTAACATTCTATCCCAGTCTGGTACATAGTTTGCATCCCCAGTTGCATCCTATTGATTTTATATTGCAATATTTTCTACCATTCCATTCCTCCTGCATGATACCCTGCTTCAGAATTATGTTTCAATAACATTCTAAGTCATCGGGCCAGGTGAAAGACATGAATCTCCTGGTGTTTGAGAGACATGGTCCACCCGCTGCCCACTGAACATGAGCATCCATTCCAGGCCACAGCAGAGTCATCCTCAGCAGAGAACACAAACATGCAAGCACACAAACACGCACACACAAAATATTAAATTACCACCCGCCAAATGCGGGTAGATTTAGGTATTGGCGGGTAAGAATGTCTATTCCACCAGGCACGTTGGCAGGTGGTCGGTTTGAAGGGCTCTACAGTGCATTACATTTGCAAATACAAATGGTCAAAAGTATAAGCATGTGCGCGAGTTAAGAGTTTGAAAAATGCTGCAGTAGCTATTTTCAAAAGTATTTCTGCTGTTTTGTTTCATAGCTGCTAATTGCACAAATAAATACTAATCCACCTTGCGCTGCAACACTGCCTGGCAGGGGAGCTGTGCGCACTGAGTGAAGTGCTGATAGATTCATTTTAGGAGGCGCTGCACACATAAAAGTTGGTCAAATTTACTCTGAAGTCTACAAAGTGAGATTTTGTCCTCGTGTTTCTTGGCTATTAACATTGTTTTGTTCACAAGCTAGGATGTTTTTCAATGTTAGTTTGAGTCTGCTGCTTCAACTGATAGCGAAGAGAAGCCCTAGTCATATTCCCAAAACACACACACACACACACACACACACACACACACACACACACTCGACAAGACTCCAGTGCCCCCGTTACCATGGTAACGGCCTTAAAGGGGCAGCTGAACATTCTGTCTCTGATATTTTTATTAAAAGACTCAGGCCACAAAAAATGAAATTTAACAATATACCACATTACTTCTTAGTAATATCTTTCTTGTTTTAGAAACATTACAAAGCATGGTCATACAGTAAATTTGTTTATGTAATTATGGCAGGGAGAAAAACATTTACTGGGAAAAGATTTAAGTGGCTGGTAGATTTTTGATCTACCTGCCATAGTGGCTGGTGGACCAAAATGTACATTTCAGGTCATGCACACAAACGTACTTACATAATCAGGGCCATACCGTGCAACCATTGTATTTGCATATGCAACTAAATATTGCAACCTGGAATTTTTGGCATTTATTTATACACCAGTGCACCTAGAAACATTAAGGATTATAACTTCATTACCTAAAATATTTTGGATTGTGTTCCTAAATGTATTTGTGTGCACCTGCATTTTTCAACTTAGGTAAGCGTAGAGCCCTGATAAACGTGATGTAAGCACACAAATACACACAAACAAGCACATGCACGCACACACAAACATGCACAAGCACGCACACACAAACATGCAAGTACAGTCACACATGCACAAGCAGACAAAACAAAACATGCACACCAAGGTTTCCGTTAGCCGGTAATAGCCAGCTTTTGGACCAAATACCAGTCGATGTAAAATGTATTTTACCAATTAAATTTGCATAGTTTTGTGGGATTATACAGAGCCTAGTTTGAGCAGAAAAACTGCCTGACAGCGTGAGAGTTGCTGCTACAGCTCCTCAAACAGCTTGTTCATTGCTGCTGGACTGAAACATAAGCCCAATCATTGTGCAACAATTCTAAATGCAATCGTGTGTTAAAAACTGTTTTGATGGCCACAATTAAAGAGAGCTATTTTTATTTCTCAACTGGAATTTCATTTTTCGCCATTCAAGTGCATAGGCAACGTAAGCAGGCTTCAGCGGGTCAAACACCACTTTGCAATGAGCTGGAGGCCGTATGCATTTTGAAAACACATACTTAAATTGTTTTAACCCTGAACCTTTTACTTCATATGAGGCATGTCTTACCATTGAAGGCAATTGTTTTGTAAAGAATATGCCACTGAAACCAGTAACCTATTCCTCTCATGTTCTATTGGTTTTCTAAATCAACTTTCTTCCAAAGGCACAATCCTAGTCATATTATAAACCAGTGCTAGCTGTTGCATCTTTAGATCTCCCCTCTTGCGTTATGGAAGGAACAATCGCACGTAGCCTACTGCATTGCTGCGCTTATGTTTAGAAATAATTGTTTAACAAAATGTTAAGCTAAACGTTCTGCTGTTATCAGCCTCATTGCTTTTTAAAGGTTTCTTGATGTAGTCTAGGCCTATTATTTGTATGAATTTTAGGGATGGGCATTTGAAATGTTTTGATTACAAGGTCCACACTGGAAAAAAAGATGTGCATTTATCTACAGTATATGCCAACAGTGCACAACAATGCCTAAATGTATTATAACCATTGTAGACAAATCATAATTGCCTTATATGTTCAGTCAATTGCCATTTAAGATTCATTTATTGAAACCATTATATCAACTGGTTATATTATATCAATATTCAAAAATGCAGTAACCTCAGCAGTGGAGCTTGCTTGTAGATACCTATGGCTGTGCAATGGCATAGCCTTGTTTTGTTAATTTAGCAAACAAGACTCTCTTATTTATCACAGTCAAGACACACCTATTTTATAGTAAGATAAAACATGTAATATAACAGAATAAAATAGAACAGAATATTTTCCTAATGAAAAAACGTTGCCAGCGCAAAGTGATTCACGTCTGGAACAGTTATTCTCAAAGAGTAAACATTTGAAACAGGGCTTAGTTTGGCACATTGAAAGAACATTATTTCAGGATTACAAAGCAAAATCTGTCTTCTTTTCAATGTAGGCCTACAGACGTTGGATTTAGTTTATTCTGCCTGTTCTTTTGGAATTCTCTAAATGGATGAACAATTCCACATTGAACACTGTATGGTGATGAATTACAGACATGACATCTGTTTGGTGATTAGGCCTTTTCTGATGAAAATACATTCTTTGTCTTTATCAAACTAATGTTTTAGCATATTTTCAGTGTGGAAACTTTATATGTTTATAGCCTAGACTAAACACTTCTAATGGCACTAGCAAAAAGCGGAAAATAAACAGGACGCAATTATTCCAAAACTGCAGATCGTTGCTGGAACACATATATCCCTAGTTCAATCAACCAGTCCATTCTGAATTTGTGATAAAACGGTCATCATTTGGCAAGGAATGTAGCTTGTGCATCCCATCAGATTGAGGTATTTGTTATGCCCGCTGTCCCATGTTTTTATTACCATTTATTTCTGTAGGCCTAATGGGAGCTTGTGTGCTAACTCAGCATGCATGTGTAGAGAGAGCGGTCGGAACGTGAGTGAGAAGGAGGGGAAAGAGAATTTAGGGAGAAGAACTGTGTGATGCTTGCCTTGGTTTCTTTTTTGTTGTTCCTCACAAATGCACATGTATAAAATGGAACACTAGAGTCAAAGCAAATTAACGTTGTCTTCAATAGAGCCCGATCAATCGGTTGAACGATATTAGAAATTGGACGATATTAGCCTTTTACAGATTTTGTATCCACCGAAAAGGGCTGATATAAAATGAAGAGAAAACGCTTGGAAGAAAAGCCATTCATAGAATTTCAGCATTTTCTTTTGCATTTCATTATTTGTCCTGAAGAAGGCGATCTTTATATGGCTATAAGCACATCTTGCCTTGGCACTATAGCAAGATTGGACCAGTGGACTGGACACTACTCACCAACGCAACTATACCAGTCGGAAAGGATAGTGAACTACTGTGAACTAACAGTTACGGTGAGTGCTGAGTAGATAGAAGCTTGTCAGCTCAATAAAGTACTAAAAATGTGCACTGGCATTTACTGCTGCGTGAAGTGTCATGGTAGGATGGGTGTCATGACAAACAATGGATGCTATGCCCAAATCTGTAAATCAAGTGCCATACTAAGAACGTTCAACTCTGTGGTAATTAAGATTCCAGCCATTTAGTGAAGCCCGCAAAATAATATGTGTTATATTTGCACTTTGCTAAGGGTATTCCTCAAGCTGTCATTCAAATGTTTTCAAAGACAATAAAAATTATATAAAGAATGATAGTAAAAAGCTTTGGAGCACCATTTTTGGGAAAAAAGCCAACTAGGCTCCATCATTCATTGAATCAGAGGGCTCATTTATCACAAAACCCACTGATATTGCCAACTACTTTAATTACTTTTTCCATTGGCAAGATAAACAAACTTAGGGATGACAAGCCAGCAACAAAAGCTAACACTACACAGCCAAGTATAGCTGACCAAATTATGAAAGACAATAATTGTACTTTTGAATTCCGTACAGTCCGTGTGGAAGATGTGAAAAAATTATCAACAATGACAAGCCACCGGGGTCTGACAATCTGGATGGAAAATTACTGAGGATAATAGCGGACGATATTGCCACTCCTATTTGCCACATCTTCAATTTACGCCTACTAGAAAGTGTGCTCCCTCAGGCCTGGAGGGAAGATAAAGTCATTCCACTACCCAAGAATAGTATAACCTCTTTTATTGGTAAGGTTAGGAACTGCTACTGCTATGCAATCTGGTTTCCGAGCTGGTCATGGGTGCACCTCAGCTACGCTCAAGGTACTTAACAATATCATAACCGCCATCGATAGAAGACAGTACTGTGCAGCCGTCTTCATCGACCTGGCCAAGGCTTTCGACTCTGTCAATCACCGCATTCTTATTGGCAGACTCAACTGCCTTGGTTTCTCAAGTGACTGCCTCGCCTGGTTCTCCAACTACTTCTCGGACAGAGTTCAGTGTGTAGAATCGGAGGGCCTGCTGTCCGGTCCCCTGGCAGTCTCTATGGGGGTGCCACAGGGTTCAATTCTTGGGCCAACCCTATTCTCTATATACATCAACGATGTCGCTCTTGCTGCTGGTGACTCTCTGATCCATCTCTACGCAGACGACACCATTCTGTATACATCTGGCCCCTCTTTGGACACTGTGTTAACTAACCTTCAAACAAGCACAAATGCCATACAACACTCCTTCCGTGGCCTCCAACTGCTCTTAAATGCTAGTAAGACTAAGTGCATGCTCTTCAATAGAACGTTGCCCACACCTGCCCACCGGACTATCATCACTACCCTCGACGGGTCTGACTTAGAATTTGTGGACAACTACAAATACCTAGGCGTCTGGTTAGACTGTAAACTCAACTTCCAGACTCATATTAACCATCTCCAATCCAAAATAAAATCTAGAATCGGCTTCCTATTTCGCAACAAAGCCTCCTTCACTCATGCTGCCAAACTTGCCCTTGTAAAACTGACCATCCTACCGATCCTTGACTTCGGCGATGTCATTTACAAATTAGCCTCCAACACTCTGCTCAGCAAATTGGATGTAATCTATCACAGTGCCATCCGTTTTGTTACCAAAGCCCCATATACTACCCACCACTGCGACCTGTATTCTCTCGTCGGCTGGCCCTCACTACATATTCGTTGCCAAACCCACTGGCTCCAGGTCATCTATAAGTCTTTATTAGGTAAAACCCGCCTTATCTCAGCTCGCTGGTCACCATAGCAACTCCTACCCGTAGCATGCGCTCCAGCAGGTATATCTCACTGGCCACCCCCAAAGCCAACACCTCCTTTGGCCGCCATTCCTTCCAGTTCTCTGCTGCCAATGACTGGAACGAATTGCAAAAATCCTTGAAGCTAGAGGTTCCTATCTCCCTCACTAACTTTAAGCATCAGCTGTCAAAGCTGCTTATTGATCACTGCACTTGTATACAGCCCTTCTGTAAAAAGCCCATCCTACTACCTCATACCCATATTATTTTTTTAACTTCCGCTCGATTTTGCACTCCAGTATCTCTATTTGCACATTATCATTTGCACATTCCAGTGATTATGCTAATCTGTAATTTATTTCGCCACTATGGCCTATTTATTGTCTTCCTAACCTTACTGCATTTTGCACTACATTTGCACTCTGTATATAGATTTTTCTATTGTGACTGTACGTTTGTTTATTTCCCATGTGTAACTCTGTGTTGTTTTTTGTCGCACTGCCTTGCTTTGTCTTGGCCAGGTCGCAGTTGCAAATGAGAACTTGTTCTCAACTGACCTACAAGGTTAAATAAAGGTGAAATAAAAAATAAAATAAAAATTGGCTCAAAAATGCTGACCAATCAGCCTGTTACCAACCCTTAGAAAAGTTACTCTTTATTCCAGAAGTTTACTAACAGAACACAGAGGTTGTTGTTTAATGGAAGCCTCTCAAACACAATCCAGGTAGAAGCCGGAATTCCTCAGGGTAGCTGTTTAGGCCACTTGCTTTTTTCAATCTTTACCAACGACATGCCACTGGCTTTGAGTAAGGCCAGTGTGTCTATGTATGCGGATGACTCGACACTATAAACAACAGCTACAAGAGCTGCATTTAGTTTCAGAATGGGTAGCAAGGAATAAGTTAGTCCTAAATATTTCCAAAACTAAAAGCATTGTATTTGGGATAAATCATTCACTAAACCTAAACTACATCTCGTAATGAATAATGTGGAAATTGAGCAAGTTGAAGTGACTAAACTGCTTGGAGTAGCCCTGGTTTGTAAACTGTCATGGTCAAAACATACTGATACAACAGTAGCTAAGATGGGGAGAAGTCTGTCCATAATAAAGTGCTGCTCTGCCTTCTTAACAGCACTATCAACAAGGCGGGTCCTACAGGCTATAGTTTTGCCGGACCTGGACTACTGTTCAGTAGTATGGTCAGGTGCCACAAAGAGAGACTTGGGAAAATTGCAGTTATTTCAGAACGGGGCAGCACAGCTGGCCCTTAAAAGTACACAGAGCGCTAACATTAATAATATGAATGTCAATCTCTCATGGCTCAAAGTGGAAGAGAGATTGACTTCATCATTACTTGTTTTTGTAAGAGGTGTTGACAAGCTGAAGGTACCGAGCTGTCTGTTTAAAATACTAGCACACAGCTGACACCCATGCATACCCCACAAGACATACCACCAGAGGTCTCTTCACAGTCCAAGTCCAGAACAGACTATGGGAGGCGCACAGTACTACATAGAGCCATGACTACATGGAACTATATTCCACATCAGGTAACTGATGCAAGCAGTAGAATCAGATTTAAAAGCAGGTAGAAAAATAATAATAATAATAAAAATAAACTTCTAGAACAGCAGGGACTGTGAAGTAACACAAACAGGCACATGCACACACACACACACACACACACAATAGCATACGCACTATACACACATGTACACATGGATTTTGTGTTGTAGATATGTGGTAGTGGAGTATGGGCCTGAGGGCACACACTTAGTGTGTTGTGAGTCTGTAATGAATGTACTGTAATGTTTTTGTTTTTTTAATTGTATAACTGCCTTAATTTTGCCGGAACCCAGGAAGAATAGCTGCCTTGTCAGCAACTACTGGGAATCCATTAAATACAAATACAAAATGGCATCATTTGTATAGGTGATGTAATAAGCTCAAGACAACAAGACATTCCTATTCCTTCTCCCCTACTTGGATGGCATCTCCCACCCCCATGCTTCACGGTTGGGATGGCGTTTTTCGCTTACAAGCCTCCCCCTTTTTCCTCCAAACATAACGATGGTCATTATGGCCAAACCGTTCTAATTTTGTTTCAACAGAACAGAGGACATTTCTCCAAAAAGTACAATCTTTGTCCACATTTGGAAATTGCTCCCAATGATGAACCAGACTTGTGGAGGTCTACAATTTATTTATTTTGATTTTCCCATGATGTCGAGCAAAGAGGCATTGAGTTTGAAGGTAGGCTTTGAAATACATCCACAGGTACACCTCCAATTGACTCAAATGATGTCAATTAGCCTATCAGAAGCTTCTAAAGCCATTACATCATTTTCTGGAATTGTCCAAGCTGTTAAAAGGCACAGTCAACTTAGTGTATGTAAACTTCTGACCCAGTGGAATTGTGATATAGTGAATTATAAGTGAAATAATTTGCCTGTAAACAATTGTTGTAAGAATTACTTGTGTCTTGCACAAATTAGATGTCCTAACCGACTTGCCAAAACTATAGTTGGTTAACATGAAATCTGTGGAGTGGTTGAAAAATAACTTTTAATGACTTCAACCTAAGTGTACGTAAACTTCAGACAAAAGTTTGGAATATTACTAATTCAAGGGTTTTTCTTTATTTGCACTATTTTTTACATTGTAGAATAAAAGTGAAGACATCAAAACTATGACATAACACATACGGAATCATGTAGTAACCAAAAAAGTGTTTTTGAGATTCTTTAAAATAGCCACCCTTTGCCTTGATGACAGCTTTGAACACTCTCGGCATTCTCTCAACCAGCTTCACCTGGATGCGTTTCCATCAGTCTTGAAGGAGTTCCCACATATGCTGAGCACTTGTTGGCTGATTTTCCTTTACTGTGGTCCGACTCAACCCAAACCATCTAAATTTGGTTGAGGTTGGAAGCAAAAAACGAGTGTTTCTTGGCCCAAGCAAGTCTCTTCTTCTTAATTGGTGTCTTTTAGTAGTGGTTTCTTTGCAGTAATTCGGCCTGATTCACACAGTCTCCTCTGAACAGTTGATGTTGAGATGTGTCTGTTACTTGAACTCTGTGAAGCATTTATTTGGGCTGCAATCTGAGGCTGGTAACTCTAATGAACTTATCCTCTGCAGCAGAGGTATTTCCTGTGGAGGTCCTCATGAAGCTGGTTGAAAGAATGCCATGAGTATGCAAAGCTGTCATCAAGGCAAAGGGTGGCTACTTTGAAGAATCACAAATATAAAATATATTTAGTTTTGATGTCTTCACTTTTATTCTACAATTTAAAAAAATTGTGCAAATAAAGAAAAACCCTTGAATGAGTAATATTCCAAACTTTTGGTCTACAGTGTGTGTATATATAATTAAAAGTCTCATTAAAGTTTGGCTACATTTTCTGGCGCCTCCCTCCTGTCTGGACATGACCAACTGTAGCCAATACACATAGGCTATCACCTACACTTTGACATGTAGGCTAATTATGTATCAACATTTACATACACTTGTGTTTTTCTTAACAGAATTGTTAGTATTTTTCCGGTTTTAAAATCAATTGAATTAGCTATTTTGGTTAATGGCCTTGGTGCCCTGGCAGATTGGGCACATCTTGAAGGCCTATTGGCGTTGTCCCTAAAATCACTAAATTCCAGTCCTGCATGTAAACAAACAACTGTGCTTTTCTAGGTAAGAATAGCTGGCCTCCAGGGAAAAATAGAGATTCGAGAGAGACTTGCCCCCACACCATGACTCATCTCCTGTTTCATGCCCAGCAGGAGTGGGGAGGGTAGGAGGGAGCTGTCACAACTGGGAACATTTAACAAGTCCCCAGATGATTCAGACTTAATTGATTCAAGGAAATAACCAGTTCAATTACATCTGTCCAATAAGAGAAGCAGGATGGATTGTTCAGTATACTATTCTAATCAATGGATTGTAAATAACAATATTTTACTTGTTTGTTATTAAAGAGGACCATAATATGGAGTAGCTATAAGGAATGACCTCAAGAGCACATTCAAATATAATGTGCTTTAAAAAGTCAACTTCACATACATGGGCTACCCCATAACAAACCCCCCTAAAAACTCCTAAGAATTTAAATATCAATGGGAGTCCCCCACAACTGTCAAAGATATCAATGTGGGGAACCCCCCAAGAGTCAATGTGTAAATTTAACCGTGGAAATTCTCTATCCAAAATATATATCTGACTATGAACATCAAGTTCTCATTTCTTAAAATGGGAACATCAAGATGCTGCTCTGTCTCTCTACTAACCATGCGCAGCACCAAATCTAGTCCCACCCCGTTCTATGAGCGCAGAGTTTCTGAAGGTAAACAAGAGCCACTCCCCCCCTACAGTAGATCTGCACAGCATGCAGCGAGAGCCAGGGAGGGAGAGAAGAGTACCAAGCTTGTTCTAATTCTTAGATATGTGCGTGCTTAGCCTTCCAAAATACCTCCCATTTTTAGGAGCGTAATTCACATGCACCCCTCATTTCAAATTCACAATTGAGCGACACTGGATGGCAACAGTAACTTTTGCCAAATGCAGTTGTATAGCACAATCGTTATTACCAAAAGTATACTCTGTTGTAATCTTTTCAACAGGCAGATAATTTGTCACATTAGCTAAGTGTATTTTCAGCGCCATACGTTCGCGAGCCCGCGGTCCCTCCTCGCGACAACATGCACACACTTGCACGACTATTGCATAAGTTGCAAATCATTTCTTAGAATTCAACAAATAATTAAATAATCTATTTCACCTGCGAATTTAATGTAACAGCACCTTGGGAAAATCCCGCTACCCATGGCTACCAACATTATTTAATAACAGCGGTGAACATGACCACCCGTCTATAAATAATACTCGCTGCGTAGTTGGCGTTGCAATCATTGCTCCTGTCGTGAACTGGGACCTGATATTTTCACATTTTATTCAATAAAAAGTTGTAATTGCATGATGTTCTTCCCGTATTCGCTATTTAGCTAGTTATCGCACCCATTAGATCAATGCGCACTACACATACACGTCCTGGAAGTGCGTGCTTCTCACCCTGTGCTACCTACATGCTACTGTACTGTAACGTTAACGCTTGGGGGGAAGCAAGAAACCAAAATCTAACCCACCTTTTTATCTTGATTGCAGTCAGCGTCGGGTGGCGAAACGTCCTCGGCTCTGGATGATTGAGAAATAACGATATCATTTGAAGCTAACCACATGTAGCTAGCGACAGTGAATTTAACGGTGGTCAAATTCCAGTGTAGCCAACTTACCCCTAGCTAGCGAGCTAGTTAGTTAGCCCCCGGACTATCCACGTTGGTGACAGGAATATGCCTGCGAGGCTGTATGGTGGTGACAGCACGTCAGATGCTCTCCCAAGAGTCAAAATAAAAAGTACCAACTGACAAATTTACTCCATGATAGTCTATCCGACAGCATAACTTAACAGTCAACAAACATGCGATGTCCGCCTTCGCAGTTATCAGCTAAATGCAGTTAGATACATTTAGCTGACTTCAGGAGTATCATCCGTAAATCCAAATTCTCCAGCTAACCGCGTTAGCTTGTAAAATAGCCGCAGCCAGCAAATCAGTTCTACTGTACGCTAGCTATGGTAGAGCAAGGTAAGCTAACAAATATAATTTTGAAAGCCATGTCGCATTTCGAAAATAGTCCATATCCAATGTGGTATCCCCAATGTCCCGATTTGCCATGTGAGTATGTTTTCCTCAGATCCAGTAAAAAAAAATAAAGATGCCAAATTTTCAAAGAATGAGTCATGAAAGATTGCAAGCTGGCTAGTTTGGCAACGTTCTGCTTAAAAACATATAGCCTGCTCATTCGCTCCCTCCTTGCCCGCTCGTGTTCTCCTCTCTCTTGTGCGATTGCACTGGCGCAACCTTACAACAAAATAATCTCATACTTTAAACTCTTTTGGCGCCATATTAATGACGTACTTTAAATTTGCCGTGAAATACGATTCTAATATATTTCAAATGGGTTACTTTCGCCAAACATCATGCATAGGATACAACCTGAAACAGAAAAAAATGAATATATTCTTCACCTGTCACTCTTTTGAAAGTGAAAGCTACCGTTTAGTGGGCGGTTTGTTAGGGCGGGTTCATGATAGCAGCTCAATAATCGTTCATTTACCGAGACAACGTTTTAAAATAATCTTACTTTCTAAATACTATTGTTAATGTTAATATTTGTCTTATTTTCATAAGAACAAGACGTTGAACAAACATATACATGGAAATAAAGTTAGGCCTACTTGCAAACGTTTTACTCAATATTCAATCCCACTCCAATCCATATTGTTGGTTCACACACAGACACGTGATAGACATAGAAATCCACCTAATTTGCTACAATGACATGTAAATAAGAAGTGAGCTGTATTTTGTAGATCTACAGTGTAGGTTATTGTATCAATAATCGCACGCGCCATGTGGCGAGCGCGCCTTCATGTGGCGAGCGCGCCTCCTACTTGCAGCTCCGGGGGCACCTGCAACAGCCAAGGATGGATTGCAGGATTTTACATCAATGCTTGTTGTGTTTCTGACATGTGAACACATGCTTTGGCACGCATTTCTATAACAAAAAAAGAAAATACAAATGGTGCAGTTCTTTCTTTACCCATCTCATCTTCAGCAAGGGCAGACTATCTGACTATCACCCAATATTCATTCCCCAATGCCCCCCACTCCTCTTTCCCTCATGACCACTATTGAAAAATAACTTGATACTGTATGTAGTTCATCATGAAACCTTATTCAGGAGACAAGGTGAAGAGGAGGGCATTCAGAGGAGTATTGGGACACAGATTACAGTTTGACATACCCAATTGTCATATTTGAATAAAAGTGAAAGTCACCCAGTAAAATACTACTTGAGTAAAAGTCAAAAAGTATTGGGTTTTAAATATACTTAAGTATATTTTAGCATTTACATTTGATACTTAAGTATATTTAAAACCAAATACTTTTAGACTTTTACTCAAGTAGTATTTTACTATCTAAAGTAAACGTACAATTATAAATATTTTAAAATTCCTTCTATTAAGGAAACCAGGCGGCACCATTTCCTTGTTTTTAAAATTACGGATAGCCAGAGACATGGTCCAACACTCAGACATAATTTACAAACAAAGCATGTGTTTAGTGAGTCCGCCAGTTCAGAGACAGTAGGGATGTCCAGGGATGATCTATTGATAAATGTGTGAATTAGAAAGATTTTCTGTCCTGCTAACCATTCAAAATGTAACAAGTCCATTTGGGTGTCAGGGAAAATGTATGGAGTAAAAAATACATTATTTTCTTTAGGAATGTAGTAAAGTAAAAGTAAGTCTTTATTTAACTAGGTAGTTCAGTTAAGAACAAATTCTTATTTACAATGACTGCCTACCCTGGCCAAACTTGGACGACGCTTGGCCAATTATGCGCCGCCCTATGGGACTCACAATCTCGGCCGGATGTGATACAGCCTGGACTCGAACCAGGTACTGTAGTGACGCCTCTTGCACTGAGATGCAGTAAAGTAAAGTACAGATACCCCAAAAGACTACTTAAGTAAAAATACTTTAAAGTACTACTTATGTACTTTACACCACTGCAAACACTATGCTGGCAGGTGCCGAAATGCTAATTGCTATATCAGGGCCCATATCCTCAAAGCATCTCAGAGTATGATTACTGACCTAGGATCAGTTTGGCCTTTTAGATCATAATGAATAAGATTAGATGTACAGATTCTAGATCAGCACTCCTATTCTGAGACGCATTGTGGATAGGCGCCCTGGTGTCACTCCATCAGTAATGGGGGAATGCTCTTTTGCACAAAGTGAAATGAGGCTGTGAAGGACGCTGGATTTTTTCTGGCACAGATTAAAATGCGCTGTAGCAGCCTTTCTGCTCTGCAGGTGGGTTAAGTGCCTTGAAAAAACATGCAATGCCTCTCCATGGCCGTTTGATTGTATGCTCCATTAATTTACTGTCTACTGGACTCGTCGTTTATTTAGCAGATATTCAGCCATGCTGCAATATATCTTGTGTGTGTCCAAAAATGTCACTTACCCTTTTCCCTATATAAATTGGTACCCTATTCCCTTTAAAGTGCACAACTTTTGACTAGAGCCTACTAGTGCACTTTAAAGGGGAATAGGGTGCCAATTTATATCCAATAGCCTCATAGGCAAGTCTCACCCTCAGCTCACTCCTCAACATCTCCACTACCAATAGCAAACTGCGCTCTGGTAGATGTGTCACTCTGGTCATTCCGAAGCCAGCACTTGCTTTGGCCTTCGTTCATTCCAGTTTTCTGCTGCCAACGACTGGAACGAGCTGCAAAAAAAACCCTCAGTCTCATTCATCCCACCAGACTCCTTCAAAAATATATTAACTGAGCTGCCATCTGATCAATGTACCTGCTGATCATTAAGTCTGCTGTGTTGCCTTTGACTTTTCTGCTTTAACACGCTATGAATATTTCTTATTGTTGTATATTTTACAAATTTGTACCACAGGTGGTTGGTGGCAACTTAATTGGGGAAGACGGGCTCGTGGTAATTGCTGGAGCGGAATCGGTGGAATGATAACAAATACATCAAACACATGGTTTCCAGGTGTTTGATGCCATTCCATTTTCTCTGTTCCAGCCATTATTATGAGCCGTCCTCCCCTCAGTAGCCTCCACTGATTTGTACCTTTCCTCTGTAAAGTGTGTTTTATTAATTTTTAGTGATATTGTGTGTCGTCCTGTTCACTGTTGCAATGTTATGCCTCTTGGCCTGGTCATTATTGTAAATGATAATTGTTTCTCAATTCACTTATTTGATCAAATTAAGTTAAAATATTTTTTTCATTTAAAATTGGGATGCAGCCCTCCTCTCTTTAGAAGAGCCTTTGGTTAATGTACGTTGTTGTTCTCTTTCACTCAAGGCCTATCCTTTGGGTTTGATTGTGGCTTCCAATAGTCTTTTTACCAGGCCAGGTCATCCAAATGTCACCTACCTACATCAATGCCACTGTATCTCCTGATGGTTAATATTGCAACAACCTACTTGTCGGGAGTGTAGACTTGGTGCCAATTAGATGCCAATTCTGTAATTCAGTGATTACTCAGGGTAATTTTCAGTCTGACAAACCTGGGAGAGTGACAGACTGAAACACCTGCAGAAAGAGAAGCCATACATCAAATGAGGTTCATTATGGTCTAGACTCTCGAAAATTATCTAGGCTACTCATTCACTACAACTCTTTCATACTTAAAAACCCTATAGAGATCTGAAAGCACAGCACTCGACAGTATTGTATAATGATATTGTACAGGCTTCAAAAGTGTGCAATGTTTTAAACCGAGGTGTGAAGATGTTATTATCATTTTCTCCTCAGGTAAAATAAGCTGAGCATCTAAAATTGTGATTTGGACTAGATCTACTATAAGAGACTATCATTATCATCTGTATAAAATTAATTAAAGTCATAATTTGTTTTCCTCTACAAGCCTAGCTAACTGCACTTCTCTCATACTTGTCCCATTTGTGAGGCATTGACCTTGTTGTAAAAAGCATGCCAGGCTATGACCCAAATGCCACCCTATTACCTATATAGTGCAGTACTTTTGACCAGGGATTTGGAATGCAACCCCAGTCAGTGATATTGGAATTAGGGTTAATCCTTCTTCCTTGGTTCATCACAAGCATGCTACTGAAAAGGATACCTGTTGTCTCCATGGCTCCCAATTATAGTCCTCTAATGACTAAGCATACATTAGATGACTCATCAAAAACATTTGTTGCCAAGCCTCTTGGAACAGTGTATTACGTCGGCGTCAGTGTATATTTCATGCTGAGTGGGGGGGTGCGCTATGTGGTGGCTATAAACATAATGGTTTATTTCACTCTATAAAATGGGGACTCATATGGGTTGGAAGCTGCCCATACATAGCATAACCAAGATTGCCAATATTTTGATTGAGATTGTAATATGTGCGCCTCATTATATTTAAACCAACAGGGGTTGTGATGAATACACACACCTAGAAGCAGATTTTGATTGTCATTTTGGTGCTTGCCACTTATTTGTGGTTTATGATTCCTTCTGTTGTGTTTTACTTTCCCAGGAAGATGTGATAGAGCAGTAGTGCATTGTACTTTCACCTTGTGAATGGTGGTGTTAAAATATCTCAAGATGGGTCTACTCAGCAATACAAGTCCTACACATGTTTTATTACACTTTTGCCCCCATCCCCGTCTTGTTCCATTCATACTTGTCAGGGTGTTGTCTCAACCTGTTCATATAGACAGAGTTAGGTAGGGTGGTCTGTGAAACACCTTTTCGGCTTGCATGCCACTGGAATCTTACAGCATATCAATGACTTCATGTCAAAACAAGCCCCCAAAGGCTCCCTCCTTAGAAATGATGGGAGAGCGTAAAGTATTTCTCTCTAATCTTGTTCCAGGCATGTCTGTAAAGAAAATGGCCCCCTGGTTACATGAAGAGGAAGCCAAAGAGGTGTCAGTATGTTCTTGGAGGTTTTCTATTCAAACCTGCCTTTGAAAAAAGCCCTTTATTTTTATGGGCAAGTAGCCTGTGGTACTTTTGGGTTGGGAGGATATCATATTTCATTTTTGATATATCACAATGTTCATTTATAATATCTTTCTCTCTGTAGTGTTAAGTGACTAAGAAGACTATAGCTTCTTACTGTATCTGGTGTTTCTCTGTCAAAGGGGTAAAGGAGTGATGTACGTCCAGCGGTGATTTTAGCATGTAAATCTTGGTGGGGCAAACTGTTTTTTGATGAATGCCAGCAACGCCACGGTGCCTACAAACTGTTAGGGCATACATAAAGCTGTCCCAACAGCAGAGTCCCAACAGCAGTCCCAACACCTTACCACTGCTACACCTGGCTATCAGCGGAGCCTTGTCTGGCAGCAAAACAGTTCATTCAACCTCATTTACTGCCTTAAAAAAAACATAACTGATATGGCTTGCTTAAACAAATGTGGTTCCTACTGACAATTGAGATGTACAAACATTATGAGGGGAAAATTGACCAAATTATTAGGGTGAGGCACATGGGCTACTAACAGCTTGCTACACAACATACACTTAGTGTTACTTTCTTAGTTACAGTATACATATCTCCCTGGCATATTTCATCATTTATGCAGCAGCAAACAATACATTTTGAAAGTATGATGTTGACATGATTAGTCCAATCAAAGCTACTGTATATATAACGTGATATGACGTAACTTTATCTGTGGCCAATGACCTTGAGCCTTCTTGGATGGGCACTTCTAATGTAACTCTATGGCAGCACCCAAGGGGCTTGAATTTTCGAGCTCTACCCGTAGATTTTGCGGTGACATAGTGTCCCCATGAGTGACAGAACATTGAGCCAATCTCGGCTCAACTAGAGAGTATTACCAACCCCTACATTCCGTATTTTCCGCTGGCTGCCCCACCACCACAGAAAACACTGAGCTAAGCTGAAACAACTGAATTTTGGAGCTGCCTTACTCAAGAAAGCAAAAAAGAGACTAAGTTTGTATGCAGCTTTATTAACTCCGTGATTATTTATTTTTTGACATTGTTTGCAAACTGACACGTGACACGTATCAATGCCAAAATAACATGCAAAACAATTATTATTATTATTATAAGATTTTTTTTTTGTTGAGCTAAACAGGTGGGGCTCAAAACATGTGAGGCTCTGCCCCATCTGCCCTGAATGACGGGTCACCACTGTTTACTTCATAAACAGTATGCTTTAGAAGGTATAGATCATTATACCAGGTATGCTGCATAACAAATAATATTTATGTTTAATTAATCCAAATATTCACCTACTTTCTGTTGATACTCAGACGTGATGTTTCTCTTGCCGCAACAAATTAGAATGTCACAATTCTTATGTGTCCTGTCATGCCAAGTAATGTCCCCCAGCAAAAAAGTGTTGCCCCCTGCGTCACAATGGGATTCGATAAACTATTAGAGTCCGATGCTATATCAACGGTGTGATGACCTAATGATAAAAATTGTCATATTCTCCTACCTTTTTCAATGTATACCTATTTTTAATCCCAAATCTTTTTTCGCAAACTCGATGGGATTATCTCACACTTAATCTGGAGTAAAATAAAATCCAAGGATCCGCAAGGTGTTCCTGTAAAAGCCTAAACCCTTAGGGGGCGTGGCCCTACATAATTTCCAGTTCTATTATTGGGCTGCTAACTTCCGTGTAATTTAGTACTGGATTCGGGCAGATACCCCACATATCTGGTAATGTGCATGTACACCCTGGCCCATCTACTGTTGCTAGCCCCAATTCTGACTTGTGCTCTGATATCTGCTCTGCTATCTGATAGGTATCAGTCTGGTGTTTTCTGTATAATGACCTTAGTGATCACTGTTTTACAGCCTATGTTCGTAATGGCTGCTCGGTGAAACGACCTGTGCTGATTTGTCATAAACGCTTGCTAAAAAACTTTAATGAGCAAACCTTCCTTCATGAACTGGCTTCTGTAAAATGGAATAGAATCAGCTCGATCCTCTCTGTCGAAGAAGCTTGGACCTTCCTTTTTGATATTTTCAGAGGTATTGTTAACAAACGCCCCCATAAAGAAAATGAGAATTAAAAACAGGTTCAGCCCCTGGTTCGACCGTGATCTTGCAGAGTTACTCCACTTCAAGAATTGCATTTGGCGAAAGGCCCGGCACACGCTTACTGACTGGCTCTCGTTCAGGCAAATGAGAAATAAGTGCACTCAGGCTATCCGGAAGGCCAAAGTTAGTTACTTTAAGGAAACGTTCTCTCTGTGGGTCTAACCCCAAGCAATTAAAGACCTGGAGAATAAACCCTCCTCCTCATAGCTGCTCATGTCCCTTAATGTTGATGATGTGGTTGTTACTGACAGGAAGCACTCTTAAATCAACACTTCATTAAGTCAGGATTCCTATTTGACTCAGCCATGCCTCCTTGCCCGTCCAACATTTCCTCATCTGCCACCCCTTCTAATGCAACTATCCCCGATGCTTCTCCCTCTTTTTCCCCTGCCCCGCTACAAAGTTTTTCCCTGGAGGCAGTTACTGAGTCTGAGGTACTAAAGGAGCTCCTGAAACTTGACCCCAAAAAACCATCTGGGTCAGATGGTTTAGACCCTTTCTTCTTTAAGGTTGCTGCCCCTATCACAACCTTTTTAACCTGTCTCTCCGTTCTGGGGAGGTTCCAATTGCTTGGAAGGCAGCCACTGTTAGTCCTTGATTCAAAGGGGAGGGGGACTATTTCTATTTTGCCCTGTTTATCAAAAGTGTTGGAAAAACCTGTCAATAATCAACTGACTGGCTTTCTTGATGTCTATAGTATTCTCTCTGGTATGCAATCTGGTTTCCGCTCAGGTTATGGATATGCCACTGCAACCTTAAATGTCCTCCATGATGTCACCACTGCCCTTGATTCTAAGAAATGTTGTGCTGCTATTTGTATTGACTTGGCCAAAGCTTTTGATACGGTAGACCATTCCATTCTTGTGGGCCTGCTAAGGAGTATTGGTGTCTCTGAGGGGTCTTTGGTCTGGTTTGCTGACTACCTCTCTCAAAGAGTGCAGTGTATAAAGTCAGAAACTCTGCTGTCTCAGCCACTGCCTGTCACCAATAGAGTACCCCAAGGCTCAGTCCTACGCCCCACACTCTTCTCAATTTACACCATTTATAAGCAGATGATACAGTCTTATACTCAGCTGGCCCCTCCCTGGATGTTGTGTTAAATGCATGAAATTTCCCCCCCGGGGATCAATCAATAAAGTACCTATCTCTACAACAAAGCTTTCTTAGTGTCCAACAAGCTTTCTCTACCCTTAACCTTGTTCTGAACACCTCCAACACAAAGGTCATGTGGTTTGGTAAGAAGAATGCCCCTCTCCCCACAGGTGTGATTACTACCTCTGATGGTTAAGAGCTTGAGGTAGTCACCTCATACAAGTACTTGGGAGTATGGCTAGATGGTACACTGTCCTTCTCTCAGCACATATCAAAGCTGGAGAATAAAGTTAAATGTAGACTTGGTTTCCTCTATCGTAATCACTCCTCTTTCACCCCAGCTGCCAAACTAACCCTGATTCAGATGACCATCCTACCCATGCTAGATTACGGAGACATCATTTATAGATCAGCAGGTAAGGGTGTTCTCGAGCGGCTAGATGTTCTTTACCATTCGGCCATCAGATTTTCCACCAATGCTCCTTATAGGACACATCACTACACTTTATACTCCTCTGTAAACTGGTAATCTCTGTATACCCGTCGCAAGACCCACTGGTTGATGCTTATTTATAAAACCCTCTTAGGCCTCACTCCCCCCTATTTGAGATATCTACTGCAGCCCTCATCCTCCACATACAACACCCGTTCTGCCAGTCACATTCTGTTAAAGGTCCCCAAAGCACACACATCCCTGGGTCGCTCGCTAGCGACTGGAATGAGCTGCAACAAACACTCAAACTGGACAGTTTTATCTCAATCTCTTCATTCAAAGACTCAATCATGGACACACTTACTGACAGTTGTGGCTGCTTTACGTGATATATTGTCATCTCTACCTTCTTGCTGTTGTCTATGTTTTGTGCTGCTACCATGTTGTGTTTCTACCATGTTGTTGTCATGTTATGTTGCTACCATTCTGTGTTGTCATGTGTTGCTGCCTTGCTATGTTGTTGTCTTAGGTATCTCTTTTGATGGTGTTGTTTTGTCTCTCTTGTCATGATGTGTGTTTGGTCCTATATTTATATTTTATTTATTTGTATTTTTAATCCCAGCCCCCGTCCCCGCAGGAGGTATTTTGCCTTTTGGTAGGCCGTCATTGTAAATAAGAATATGTTCTTAACTGACTTGTCTAGTTAAATAAAGGTTAAATTAAAAAAATTAAAAAAAACGTTGCTCCTACTGTCATTACATTATTTGGGGTAATACCTGATACTATAACACTACCAAAATATGTATCTGACTTTGTAGCCTTTGTGAGTTTGTTTGCAAGAAGGCTGATTTTATTTCTGTGAAAGTCACCCACTCCTCCCTCTCATTTTGTTTGGATTAAAGACATCTTACCCTTTAGTACATTGGAAAAGATAAGATAAACGCTATGGGGTTCTTCTGACAAATTCTACCGAATGTGGCAGCCTTTACCTATGTAGAGACACTGCAATTTCCCTCTACTCTAGATAGATAGGTAGATAGATAGATAGGTACTTTATTGATCCCCGAGGGGAAATTTCTTCGTCAAGCAGCTATGAAAAAACACATGGCAGGTGCAAAATGCCAGAACGAAAATACACAAAAGACAGATACACGATACATGATACATAGTGCGTCAGTATGAAAAAGTATAAAAATACAAGAAGTCTGGAGTGCAAAAAGCTATAAAAAAAACATTGCATAGTATGGGTGAAGGTCACTATACATTGTTACAGAGTGTTAGGGGGAAAAAAATTATTTTGAGTTGATTTAGATAAATAAGGAATATTAGCATGGTTAACTATACTATACAGGTCGATGGCAGAGAAATACTTAAATAACGTATTGTGCGTATGTTATAAGTGAGGGTAATAATAGTTTACTTAATATACAGTTTGGTTAAATGAACAGGTAAGTGAATATTTTGCATGGTTAAATTAACTGTACAGGTAAATGTAATAAATAATTCTCTCTACTATTATTCTGACATTTCACATTCTTAAAATAAAGTGGTGATCCTAACTGACCTAAAACAGGGATTTTTTACTAGGATTAAATGTCAGGAATTGTGAAAAACTGAGTTTAAATATATTTGGCTAACGTGTATGTAAACTGTATAACTCGTTGGCCTATCCCTCTGTGCTGGCACAGATTTACTGCTTAACTGACTTGCCTAGTTAAATAAAGGTTAAAAAAATAAGTACTGAATGAAGAGTTCCCCCCTCCCAGGTTCCTGAGCCTGTGTGGAGATCTGAATAGGCATTTTAAGTACAGTTTTTGTTTACTTTAGAATATTAGAAGTATATGTTTTCACCTTTCCCTTCTCCCTATTATGTTGAGTAAAAGTGTATCAGTTTTCACCCCATCCAGTACGCAGCAGCATGCACCTCTAAAGTTGTTTGCGGACCGCCATAATACCATAGAAGAAGAAGGAAGTGCTTCCTGCCTTCCGCTCTGCTTTTGCGCACAAGCATTTTGTATTAGGAAGCGTTGTTTACTTGTCGAAATGGCCGAGGGGGATATCGAGGAATTCATTGAACAAAACAGGCATTTGGCCGAGCTTGTAGATACATATCGTGGCATCTCAGAAAGTGAAAAACATTGGAAAGCCAGGAGGGCATTCCTATTCAGAAATATAAACGACTTTGAGGACCCACACATTGATCAGCTGCTAGCTTTGTCCATGGTATGGGCCAACAACGTGTTTCTTGGCTGTCGGTGAGTTAACAATAATTACACATCACGTGCATTGACTACTTAACTTGCTATTTAGCTAAAATGCCTTTTACCATAATACACCAAATGTATGGCATGCAATATAGGTAGCTGGCTAACTAACTGCTGTTCCGTTATGTTCTCTCAGATACAGTCCAGACCTCTTGGAGAAAGTGAAGGAAATGGCTGAAGGAATTGTTGTGGAGGATGCCCCTATTTTTAAAACCAGAGATGAGATCATGAAAAATCAGGTAGGTTATATTTCATTCAGATCAGTGATCAGACACAGACCAAAGGAGGCAAGGTAATAGTGTAACACAGCCGTAACCATTTTGTCTCCCTCTCCTTCAGAAACGGTGATTGGATGACCTGCTCCGTTATGGATGGATTACCTTACTGTCCAACTACATATAGTTTTAAAATGTTTTTCTCTTAACATGCAACCTTCTTATTGTTTTTTAACCATGTATTACAACAAATGTAACACAAGCTAAACATTTTATACATTAAAAGCATTTTAGCTGACTTGCCTAATTCAATATCTAATAAACACAAGAAGTCCCATTATGAGAATAACATCGGTGGGAACATGTTGCAAGAACAAAGCATGTTAAGGCCAGGAATATGCTATGTGATGAGTTTTGCTTTTTACATGTTCAATCAATCTGTGCACCTCACATTCTAATACAAGGTGTCCAGAAAAGGGCTTTCCCTGTGGTCTTCACCCATTCTATCAGTTCTCCCAAATTATCCTATGGTGAACCTCATTGTATTTCCTTGATTCCTCCCCTTGCCTCTTCCTCAAAATGCTTTTATTTATTTAACTAGGCAAGTCCGTTAAGAACCAATTCTTATTTTACAATGACTGCCTAACCCGGACGACGCTGGGCCAATTGTGCGCCGCCCTATGGAACTCCCGATCACGGCCGGTTGTGATACAGCCCGGGATCGACCAAGGGCCTGTAGTGATGCCTCTAGCACTGAGATACAGTGACTTAGACCACTACGCCACTCTGGAGCATTGAACCAGAAGACCAGAGGAGATAAACCTAATATATTCTGCTCCAATGTGCAGTCTTTGCTAGGATGTAATTATTAGTCCAAATCTTAGGAAATGGGAAAAACTTTTTGCAACAAGTTTCTATTGGACAAATTCAGGTAGGTCCACCCAGTTCCATTGGCTTCCGTTTAAGAAACGTTTTGCAAAAGAAACGACGTAAGGAATACAATCCAGGGGTGTATTCAATTCATTACAGAAACCGTTTAAGAACCAAACTGAGCATACAGAACGAAACAGGGACCTACCTGAATTTGTCCTATAGAAACAAAAGATAGCATTTTCCGTCAGGCGTAGTTTGTTGCAAACCGTTTTGCCACTGAATCTGCGTAATGATTACACCCCATGGGCGCTTGTAATCATTAAGAAACGGGGAGGGACCTACTTGAATTTGTCCAATTGAAACTTGTTTTGCTCCATTTGGTTATTCAATGTTTTTTTGTAATGAATTCACCCCATGTATCAGGCCCTGGTGCTTGCCCACTGGGCATTAAGGGGAACACTGCCAATCTACTCTACTACCTCTGGTTGCCCATACTTGCATTCCCACAGATCCCTGGGTCTACTAGCCGGTATTCATTTCGCTATTGTGAGAAAGCTGGACTTGGAGGTTCCTGGTGGCCTGCTATACACCCATCGAGGATGCAGTGATCATTTTTTACCCTAGTCCCCTCAAACTCAACTTTTTTCATTATTCCCCTCTAATCAGATTTAGACCTCACACCAGGCTCTGGACGTCAGGTAAAGAGTTGAATACCCCTGCCCATAATACCATTGAAGACACACAATGCCACAGCTGCACTCTTCACTTGTGTAAAATAAATTTGCTGAAATCATCTCAAAGTCTGAAAAATGTGTTTTATGTTTATACAGCATATAAGTATACATTGTTTTGAGTAAATTCACAAAAAGGTATAACATATCCCTTCTCCTTATAAGGTGAAATAAACCACTAGCTACAATATGACCCATACTGTCTGTCACAAAAAAACTGATTTCATAAAAATGACTTAATTTTGTATATGGACAGTGTGCTAGCTACCTTTCATTCAGTACCAGATACACTGAAAAGACAAATGCAAGCATGAAAGAAAACACATTTCCAGGCTCGGAGAAAAAGCAGATGCATTGATTTTTGTTGGAATCAGCCCTTATTCTGTAGTCCTGATGTGTCTGGTTTCCACTATCTGTCCAATTTCCTAGATGAGCAAAACTCAAAATGTCCTCTTATTACAAGTGCCACTGAACTTGATAAAACTGTTACAGATCACAATCAGCCATCTTAAAAAAGGTTAAAAAATTAAATAAAATCATTGACATGCAGAATGCCATAGTTATCGTGATCAATAGAACTGACTCCTTTCATTCAAGGAGGTAATTTGAAACTACTACCAGGATGGGGGCAAGAGAAGTGGTCTGCTTTATAGCTAGACAATAATGTTTTATGGATTTCTACCAATATGACAACATACTCTCCCAACAGTCAGTTCTGTTCAAAACAAGAGATGTTAAAAAATTTAACATTCTGTAGAAACTAAACAGTAACAGCATCAATCCAACTAAAAATATATATTACAAATTCTGCTTGCAATAACTTATTTCACATCATGCAATAAAAAAAAAACAAGAACACAAGTATCAGATTTTCCTCAATTGTATTGGCAAGCAAGTAAAAGTCCCTACTGATTTTTATTGTTCTTCTGGTGTTGACTTATTTTCTTGAGGAGCTAAATGAAGGATAAGTATTTGATAGGAGTGATTAGAAGCCGGGGGCAAGATGCGTTAGGAGTCGACCCAGCTCTGCTCCACGATGGCAGAAACTCTCTTCTCATACTCCCGCTTGTTTTCTTGATAAAGCTGTGCAGCCTGGCTGTTGGCTGGACTGTTAGGATTTGGCTCATCCAACAGAGACTGTCGACACAAAAAAAGGGATTGATTGTACCGGTATGAAAGTGTGTGGTTCTTGGGCCCTACACTTGTATGAAAGTGTGTGGTTCTTGGACCCTACACTTGTATGAAAGTGTGTGGTTCTTGGGCCCTACACTTGTATGAAAGTGTGTGGTTCTTGGGCCCTACACTTGTATGAAAGTGTGTGGTTCTTGGGCCCTACACTTGTATGAAAGTGTGTGGTTCTTGGGCCCTACACTTGTATGAAAGTGTGTGGTTCTTGGGCCCTACACTTGTATGAAAGTGTGTGGTTCTTGGGCCCTACACTTGTATGAAAGTGTGTGGTTCTTGGGCCCTACACTTGTATGAAAGTGTGTGGTTCTTGGGCCCTACACTTGTATGAAAGTGTGTGGTTCTTGGGCCCTACACTTGTATGAAAGTGTGTGGTTCTTGGGCCCTACACTTGTATGAACGTGTGTGGTTCTTGGGCCCTACACTTGTATGAAAGTATGTGGTTCTTGGACCCTACACCATTATAAGTGTGTGGTTCTTGAACCTACAACTTTAGTGAGGTGGCTGAGTCACAGTCTTATGTACAGTTTATCCAGGAGCAGAAATACCACAACGCTACATTACAACAAAGGTAGGTAACACTATTTGGATAGTCTGTGAAGCATCTACAGGTGGACTATCTACTAACCCTTGTTCTAAACCAAACCGTAACCTTAGTAAGCAGTTTGCTTGCCAACAGATAGTAAGACCATCTATTGATGGACTTTCCAAATAAAGTGTGACCCAAAGGTTGCTGCTATGATCAGATAAGTACTTTGCAGTGGATTTGTTTTCCTTACAGAGCATACTGCAAAACAACAATGAAGTACACTACATAAAGAAACTGTTACATTTGTAAAATATAGAAAACACACAAAGTAATCTATTATGGATGTCAGACTGATAGAGAAAGAATACAAACCAACCTGGATAGATGTCAGAATGGACGACACATCATATGTGGGGCTCCAACGATTCTGAAGGATGTCTAAACATATACTTCCATCTGCGTAGACTACAAGATCAAACATATTTTAAATTCAAAGAAGCATTTATACACAATCACAAAACAGAATAGCTTACTTGGCATAAAAAGCTAAATGCTGAAAAGTTAATAATGCATTTTACTATCCCATCAGAGTTCACTATCCCATCAAGAACATGGCTAAAGTATTTCCGACATCTCGAATGTATCCATAGGGACTCTTTCTTACCATTTGGGTGAAACATTTTGGAGATAAATCGAACCGTGGGTGGCTTGTTAGGGTACTCTTCTGAAAATTCTATCACAAGCTTAAAAGTTCCTGCGGAGACAGACAATTACAAAAACATTTATTTTTTAAAGAGGGTTTTATTTTTACATACACCGGATAGGTGCAGTGAAATGTGTTGTTTTACAGGGTAAGCCTTTATCGTGGCAAAACATTTTATTGTCCACGCCACACCCTTTATGGAGGCAAATAAATGTATTGTCCACCCCACAGGTAATAGTCTGTGACATGACTAATAAAAGTCTGAATATGAAGGCTGACCCTCAGCATATATGCATAAATCAAAGGCGGCGGAGTAATGAACATGTTCATATTTATCACACTTTAGAATACAAAGACTGACTTTGCTCTTGGCTAAAAATAAGAAAGCCAAGTTCATTGTTTTCAACTAGTAATGTTATGATAAACTTAAGTTTAGTTAATTGATTTAGTAAAACATGTTTACTTACCATCCTCAAATGGTGTACCCACAGGCCTGCAAATAAAGAGGTACAATTACTTGCACTGTAACAAACTCATACAGTGCCTTCGGAAAGTATTCAGAACCCTTGACTTTTTCCACATTTTGTTACGTTATATATTGCCTTATTCTAAAATGGATAAAATAGTTCCCCCCCCTCAATCTACACACAATAACCCATAATGACCAAGCGAAAACAGATTTTTCGAATTTTTCCAAATGTATACAAACTAACAGAGATACCTTATTTACATACAACACTAGTCAAACGTTTGGACATCTACCCATTCAAGGGTTTTTCTTTATTTTTACCATTTTCTACATTGTAGAATAATAGTGAAGACATCAAAACTATGAAATAACAAATATGGAATCCTGTAGTTTTCCCAAAAAAAAAGTGTTCAATAAATATATATAATATTTGAGAATCTTCAAAGTAGCCACCCTTTGCCTTGATGACAGCTTTACACACTCTTGGCATTCTAACAACCAGATCCATGAGGTAGTCACCTGGAATGCATTTCAATTAACAGGTGTGCCTTGCTCAAAGTTAATTTAATGTGTTTGAGCCAATCAGTTGTGTTGTAACAAGGTAGGGGTGGTATACAGAATATAGCCATATTTGGTAAAATACCAAGTCCATATTATGGCAAGAACAACACAGATAAGCATAGAGAAATTACAGTCCATCATTACTTTAAGACATGAAGGTCAGTCAATCCTGAAAATGTCAATAACTTTGAAAGTTTCTTCAATTGCAGTCGCAAAAACCATCAAGTGCTATGATGAAACTGGCTCTCATGAGGACCAACCACAGGAAAGGAAGACCCAGAGTTACCTCTGCTGCAAAGGATACGTTCATTAGAGTTACCAGCCTCAGAAATTGCAGCCCAAATAAATCATCAACTGTTCAGAGGAGACTGTGTGAATCAGGCCTTCATGGTTGAATTGCTGCAAAGAAACCACTACTAAAGGACACCAATAAGAAGAAGAGACTTGCTTGGGCCAAGAAACATGAGCAATAGACATTAAACCGGTGGAAATCTGTCCACTGGTCTGATGAGTCCATATTTGTGATTTTTGGTTCCAATCGCTGTGTCTTTGTGAGACGCAGAGTAGGTGAACGGATGATCTCCGCATGTGTGGTTCCCACCGTGAAGCATGGCGGAGGAAGTGTGAGGATGCTTTGCTGGTGACAGTGTCAGTGATTTAGTTAGAATTTTAGGCACACTTAATCAGCATGGCTACCACAGCATTCTGCAGCGATACACCAGCCCATCTAGTTTGTGCTTAGTGGGACTATCAATTGTTTTTCAACAGGACAATAACCCAACACACCTCCAGGCTGTGTAAGGGCTATTTGACCAAGAAGAAGAGAGTGATTGAGTGCTGCATCAGATGACCTGGCCTCCACAATCACCTGACCTCAACCCAATTGAGATGGTTTGGGATGAGTTGAACCCCTGAATGAAGGAAAAGCAGCCAACAAATGCTCAGAATATGTGGGAACTCCTTTTCCTGTTGGAAAATAATTCCTCATGAAGCTGGTTGAGAGAATGCCAAGAGTGTGCAGAGCGGTCTTCAAGGCAAAGGGTGGCTACTTTGAAAAATCTAAAATATATTTTGATTTGTTAAACCCTTTTTTGGGTTACTACATGATTCCATATGTGCTATTTCATAGTATTGATATATTCACTATTATTCTACAATGTAGAAAATAGTAAAAATAAAGACAAACCCTTGAATAGTAGGTGTGTCCAAACCCTTTGCTATGAGACTAAATTAGTGAATCCTGTTTCCATTGATCATCCTTGATGTTTCCACAACTTGATTGGAGACCACCTGTGGTAAATTAAATTGATTGGACATGATTTGGGAAGGCACACACCTGTCTATATAAGGTCCCACAGTTTACAGTGCATGTCAGAGCAAAAACCAAGCCAGGAGGTCAAAGGAATTGTCCGTAGAGCTACGAGACGGGATTGTGTCAGGTACAGATCTGGGGAAGGGTACCCAAACATTTCTGCATCATTGAAGGTCCCCAAGAACACAGTGGCCATAATTCTTAAATAGAAGTTTGGAACCACCAAGACTATTCCTAGAGCTGGCCACCTGGCCAAACTTAGCAATTGGGGGAGAAGGGCCTTGGCAGGGAGGTGACCAAGATGGGAGAACATTCCAGAAGGACAACCATCTCTGCAGCACTCCACCAATCAGGCCTTTATGATAGAGTGGCCAGACTGAAGCCACTCCTCAGTAAAAGGCACATGACAGTGGTGGCAGCATCATGCTGTGGGGATGTTTTTCAGTGGCAAAGTACAGAGAGATCCTTAATGAAAACCTGCTCCAGAGCGCTCAGGACCAACAGGGCAATGACCCTAAGAACACAGCCAAGCCAACTCAGGAGTGGCTTCTGGACAAGTCTCCGAATGTCCTTGAGTGGCCCAGCCAGAGCCCGGAGTTGAACCCAATCTAACGTCTCTGGAGACCTAAAAAAACACAGTGCATCCAACCTGCCAAAGGTGCTTCAACAAAGTACTGAGTAAAGGGTCTGAATACTTATGTAAATGTGATATTTCAATTTTTTTATTTGAATAATTTTGCTAACATTTTTAAAAACGTTTTTCTTTGTCATTATGGGGTATTGTGTAGATGAGGGAAAAAACAATTTCAACCATTTAGAATAAGGCTGTAACGTAACAAAATGTGGAAAAAGGGGTCTGAATACTTTCCGAAAGCACTGTATATCAGCGATAAGACCCTGACTACCAAAACAAACATATTGCCACAATACCACTCCTTATACACTCCCCCTGTGTAACAAATACAATATTGACACGGACTATTAATAGCACATCATAATAGAAGGTTAATTAATGAGTATGACAATGCAACGCATTACTGGGATTGATACAAATGCTCTCATTTCTAATTAACTTTATAGGTGGCAACTGGCCTTCCACAGTTCAACAACTACAATTCCCCATCTAAACTAACCCCCAGCCAACACACACCTCTCTCTGACTAAACCACAGCTCAACTTGCCCATATCTACCTAATCTGTATGGCCCTGATTCCCTATGCCAGGATGATCACACTGGCACAATGAGAAGGGTGGCTTCAGAACTCTCACCCAAAAATAACCGCGTTCCAAAGCATGATGTTATTCTCTGATGGAGCACCACTCACGCCAGTTGGGGGGTCTTCTTGAAGTCTGAGGACAGACAAACGGAGAGGAAACAATCAAATTGAACTTAAAACCCAGACGACTGTTTTTAGAAATGTTGCAATATTTTGGGCCAAACAATAAGATACCTGTGTGCCTTCTAATATGAGTACAAAAGTTCTGGGAATAAGAAAATAATCAAACTTAAGGAAGTGCCATTGCTAGGTTTCCATCGAATTGGCGACAGATTTTAATGCAAATATTCAAAAGTCTGCATAAAAACATACCTAGTTAAATAAAGGTAAAAAAATAAATAAATAAAATAAATGCGCATTTTCCTACCAATTACATTTCCATCAAATTGACTTGTTGCAGATAAAACGGCAGTGCGTGATGACGTAGTGCACATAAGATAGGCAGATAGTTACTTTATTAAAATAAAAATAACTTCTGGTTAAATTCCCACGTACCCATGTATTTTCACCTATTCTTTTTGGCGTTATAGCAAATGTCCCCACTCTGGTCTTAGCACATGCACTGTAGCCAACAGCTCAAAGATACAGTGTGGGTAGGCCACCTACATGAGATTATTATGGAGAAAAGATAAAACGACTGCCAAGCATCGATCATCATGTCACCAGAATAAGACCTTCAATATTTATTGGAAAGGCTCATCACCTTGCACTTTCACAACCTTGTGAAGTTCATAACTTATTTAATCTCTAGCCTAATAAACTGAAAGCTTTCATAATGGGAGGATCACACAACATATTGCATACTTCGATATGATGGTTATTATATCAATATTTATTCATAAAAAAAGGTGTTTCCACTGTCATCTCACAATATTAATTTTACAGACAAAAATATCCCACTTTGTCTAGTGTATTTTGTCACTAAATCCAGCAGTACCATTCCAAAACTCACCACAGTAAAAATAAAACAATCACTTTAACAGCTTTCCTTCATGCACAAGGTAGACTGTATTTTTGCAGATCAATTAATCTCCTCTACAGAGAATACCACTGCAATTAACCCCATTACCTACCCACTGTAAATTGAAAGGCTACTGCACGGTGCTGTTATCCATTGTGAGGCAGATTTTAATTATGTTTTTTTAGGCTAGTACTTGTAATGTTGCTGTTCCCTGCAAGGAAATCTTGATGTTGCCAGATACTTGTCATGTGATGTAAGCTACAAATAACTCATAAAGATCTTATGAACAACGTAGTTCTACCAGTATGTGTTCTGTGAGAAGGTTGAATTCAACAAACCATTGACCAAAGCCAAAACGCATATCAAGGAATGCTCAATTGTTCTCTTGTTTACACACAAGCCCAGTTGGTGGCAGCCAGGTAGAGTAGGGTAGGATTACAATGTTACTATATATGCACATCTCCAAGAGTCTCCATGGAGTTTCTAAGCATCACATTTTTCCACTGGCAGGTGTGCTAGCCTCTTCTAGAGACAGACATTGAGCTGGTCTGGTGTAACTAATTTGATTTCCCAGGCAGATGACATATGGAATCAAACAACAGACAGTAGCTTCCAGGGATTTACATGAAATCCATGCCTAATCCCAATTTTTGGAGTTTCTCCTTTCACATAACTGAATACTTATAGGATTGTCTAGATAGAATGTTGCTGAATGTTGTCCTTAAATACATAGGCCAAGAAATACGGCATACAAGAGCAGGGCAACACACCCAATCAAAAGTTAGGTTGTGTAACACCTGTCACCGCCATCAGTACATTGATATTAGCTAGCTAGTTTTATTTGTTGTTGAACTATTATTTGTATTGTGACTGACTAGTTCGATTTAGCTAGATAACTTATATTTAGCTAGGTACAGTTACGTTAATTGGCTAGATAACTAACATCTGTATGGCAATGTAGTTATAGCATGCATGCTAGATGGCTAATTGAAGCAACATTATTGACCTCTTACCATAGCTAGCTAGGTATCAGACAGTACAAAGTACTAAATTACTGACTGGCTCTGGGGCTAGCTAACGTTACATACAAACAACTGTCTACATGTAACTTACTGTTATTGCAGGCCTCAAATTAGCTAACGCGTTAACTTAGCTAGATAAATCAGTGGCTAGCTAAATACAACACACAAAAGCAGAGCCAAAACGTTGCGCTACCTTTTGAAATCTCTCATAAGTCGTCTTCTAGCCGGAGTAGACATGATTCAAAACGTAAAAAATTATACTTTGGTCATAAGAATCTGTCGAAACCGGTATTATTTATGGTAAATCTTCCGTCTGTGCCTTTTCCTTCTCTCCAAAACAACTACAGTGACGTCATGTACTTCCACAGAGGAAACGAGCGAGAACATTATTTTTGGAACAGTCCACTTTCACTATGCGTAGTATAGATGTTATCAAATTAACACATTTCATCCAATATGTGAACAGTACATGCAAATTTACACGACACCTATACTTGGTTAGCATTCAATATGTGATGTATTCTATCATACATCACATAAACAGTTGTTTTTATTTAACAATCTAACCCTTTCCTCAGTGAATAATGGTTTCATCCCAGCTTTATCACTTCATCGTGCAATCGACCACTTGCAACAGGTATACAAACAGGTATACACTTGCAACAGGTATACAAAGAACACATACAGTATACTCATGTGTAGCAAAGAAAGCATGTATCATGTTGACCATGGTTATGGTCATTTCTTAGTGTAAAGACTAGTTTACATGTCAGCTCAAACTTAATTATTCACTTGGTTAATAATACTACTATTATTCCAGTGTCTTTCAACTGTATGAAATGTCCACTGTATCCATTTGGAATGATCTAGAACGCCTCTCAATTGTCATCAACTGTGCCGGTTGTTATGGTAACCACATTCTAATTTCTCACCTTTTTGTTTGTGACAGAATAAGGATAATCCTGGGAAGAAAAATTGTGTGAGTCTTGCAAACATGAAGGGGTCTGTCAGTTTGAGGCATTGCTTATTGCAACTATGAAATTGTGTAATTTATGAGAGCAGTAAAATCAGGAGAAAAAAATACATTCATGTAGTGTTGTATCTACTCAGCAGTAAGTATTCAGACCACATTGTGTTGTGTAGTCACGTTGTAGGCTTTATATATGTTTACGCTTTGAAATTAATATGAATACATTTATCCATATGTGCTCAAGGACAACCCACTGAAGGAAGATGGAGATGTATGAGAACCTTGGCGTCGTGGGTGAGGGGAGCTATGGTACAGTGATGAAGTGTCGACACAAGGAGATTGGACATATTGTGGCCATCAAGAGGTTCAAGGACAAGGAAGAGGACAAATCCATTAGAAAGGTTGTCATGAGAGAAATCAAACTTCTGAGGGTGAGGAACTTATTGATCAGTTCCGCATAAAGCAGCAGTGTTGCAATGACTGTCTCAAATATTGGGTACAATTCACTCATTGGCTACAGTCTAACTAATGTCACATCCCTTAAAACAGCATAGTACTACAACCTTAATTCTGTTCATATATGTTTTTACACAGCAATTTCGCCATGAAAACCTTGTGAACATGCTGGAGGTATTACGGTTCAAGAAGCGTTTGTATGTTGTCTTTGAATACATTGACCGCACAGTTCTTGAAGACCTAGAAAGATACCCTCGTGGTTTGGACAGCAAGCGCCTCAGAAAGTACATGTTCCAAATTCTACGAGCCATGGATTACCTTCACACCAGCAATGTAAGTATTCCTCTGTAGCTCAGTTGGTAGAGCATAGTGCTTGCAATGTCAGGATTGTGGGTTTGATTCCTGGGACCACCTGTGCGTAAAATATACGCACATATATATGCACGCACGACTAAGTCGCTTTGGATAAAAGGTCCTGCTAAATGGCATATATATATACAGTGCATTCGGAATGTATTCAGACCCCTTGAATTATTCCACATTGTGTTACGTTACAACCTTATACTAAAAGTGATAATAAAAAAAAATCCTCATCAATCTACATGCAAGACCCCACAATAACAAAGCCAAAACAGGTTTTTAGACATTTTTGCACATTTATTACAAATAAAAACAGAAATACCTTATTTACATAGGCATTCAGACTCTTTGCTATGAGACCTCGAATTTGAGCTCACTCACAATTTTGCCTAAGAACACAGCCATGAATAAAGAATGGTACCAACACATCCTCCGAGAGCAACTTCTCCCAACCATCCAAGAACAGTTTGGTGAGGACCAGTGCCTTTTCCAGCATGATGGAGCACCTTGCCATAAGGCAAAAGTGATAACTAAGTGGCTCAGGGAACAAAACATCAACATTTTGGGTCCATGGCCAGGAAACCCCCCAGACCTTAATCCCATTGAGAACTTGTGGTCCTCAAGAAGCGGGTGGACAAACAAAAACCCACAACTTCTGACAAACTCCAAGCATTGATTATGCAAGAATGGCCTGCCATCAGTCAGGGTGTGGTCCAGAAGTTAATTGACAGCATGCCAGGGCGGATTGCAGAGGTCTTGAAAAAGAAGGGTCAACACTGCAAATATTGACTCTTTGCATAAACTGAATGTCATTGTCAATGAAAGCCTTTGACACTTATGGAATACTTGTAATTATACTTCAATGTACCATAGGAACTACTGACATAAAGATCTAAGAACACTGAAGCAGCAAACTTTGTGGAGACCAATACTTGTGTCATTCTCAAAACTTTTGGCCACGACTGTAAATAAGAATTTGTTCTTAACTGACTTGCCTAGATAAATAAAAATCTGCTATTATGAAGGGGGTTGAACAATCTTAAAGAAACTTGACACTAAAACAGTAGTTCTTCACTGGCCTGAAACATGCATCTTTTCTCAACAGATCATTCATAGAGATGTCAAACCTGAGAATGTGCTTGTGTCTAACTCTGGCGTGGTGAAGCTCTGTGACTTTGGGTTTGCCAGAACATTGGCACTGACTGGGGAGCCTCTCACAGACTATGTGGCCACGAGGTGGTACAGAGCCCCAGAACTTTTAGTGGCAGACAACACTTACAGCAAGTGGGTATCAAGCAGAACCACAGATCTCAGGGCAGTGTTGAATCTTGAATATATTATGGAATAAGGCTGCAGTAATTATAACGTCAAACCTAAGGGTTGCTCATCATTTTGGTACAGATACAGCGGGTGAAATAAGTATTGAACACATCGCCATTTTTCTCAGTAAATATATTTCCAAAGGTGCTATTGACATGACATTTTCACCAGATGTTGGTAACAACCCAAGTAATCCATACATAAACCAAAACAAATTAGTTCAGTAATTAAGTTATGTGTAATAATGTGAAATGACACAGGGAAAAAGTATTGAACACATGAAGAAAGGGAGGTGCAAAAAGGCATGGAAAGCCAAGACAACAGCTGAAAACGATCAGTAATTAAAAAGCAATCCAGCCCCCTGTCAGTGCAAATTAATATCAGCTGGTTCAGTCCCAACTGATGGCCTACAAAAAGGTCTCATTGCCAAGGTGTCACACAAGACACATCTCATGATGGGTAAAAGCAAAGAGCTGTCTCAAGACCTTCGCAACCTAATTGTTGCAAAACATAATGATGGCATTGGTTATGGGCGCATTTCTAAGCTTCTGAATGTTCCAGTGAGCACTGTTGGGGCCATAATACGGAAGTGGAAAGACAATCATTTCACCATACATTTGCCTCGACCAGGTGCTCCTCGCAAGATTTCTGACAGAGGAGTGAAAAGAATAATCAGAAGAGTTGTCCAAGAGCCAAGAACCACTTGTGGAGAGCTTCAAAAAGACCTGCAATTAGCAGGTACTGTTGTCTCAAAGAAAACAGTAAGTAATGCACTCCACCGCCATGGCCTGTATGCACGCTCACCACGCAAGACTCCATTGCTGAAAAAAAAGCATGTTGAAGCTCGTTTAAAGTTTGCTGCACAACATTTGGAAAAGCCAGTGAAATAATGGGAGAATATAGTGTGGTCAGATGAGAGCAGAATTGAACTGTTTGGATGTCATAATACACACCATGTTTGGAGGAGAAATGGCACTGCA
Organism: Thymallus thymallus; assembly: GCA_023634145.1. Taxonomy (NCBI): domain Eukaryota; kingdom Metazoa; phylum Chordata; class Actinopteri; order Salmoniformes; family Salmonidae; genus Thymallus; species Thymallus thymallus. The sequence continues at coordinate 36,181,564 of CM042391.1, forward strand.
CATCACCCTAAAAACATCATACCAACAGTGAAGTTTGGAGGTGGGAACATCATGGTGTGGGGCTGCTTTTCAGCAAATGGTACTGGCAAACTTCACATAATTGAAGGAAGGATGAATGGGCAAATTCACCGAGACATTCTTGACAAAAATCTGCTGCCATCTACCAGGATGATGAAGATGAAACGAGGGTGGACATTTCAGCAAGACAATGATCCCAAACACACAGCCAAGGAAACTCTCAATTGGTTTCAAAGAAAGAAAATAAAGCTGCTAGAATGGCCCAGCCAATCACCTGACTTAAATCCCATTGAAAATCTATGGAAAGAACTGAAGATCAAGATTCATAGAAGAGGCCCACGGAACCTTCAAGATTTGAAGACTGTTTGTGTGGAAGAATGGGCCAAAATCACACTAGAGCAATGCATGTGACTAGTTTCTCCATACAGGAGGTGTCTTGAAGCTGTCATTACCAATAAATATCAGTAAGTGTGTTCAATACTTTTTCCCTGTGTCATTTCACATTATTACACATAACTTAATTTCTGAACTTATTTGTTTTGGTTTCTTTGTATGTTTGGATTACTTGGGTTGTTACCAACATCTGGTGAAAATGTCATGTCAATAGCACCTTTGGAAATATATTTACTGAGAAAAATGGTGATGTGTTCAATACTTATTTCACCCGCTGTATATCATATTTATACCACAGCGTTGTTGAATACTAGTTTCTGATTGGCTAGAAGGACGTTCTAGAATAATAGTTTCTCTGAATCTTTTTGACTAGACCTGTAGATGTGTGGGCCATTGGCTGCTTGATTATAGAGATGGCTACCAGCAATGCTTTTCTGACGGGGACTTCTGACCTGGACCAGGTGCACAAAATAGTCAGCAAAGTGGGTAAGTACAACCCAATGGGTGTGTTAGCCTGAGTGCCAGTCTGTTTATGCTATCATCAACTCATTGTCATGCCATGTTTGGCTTAACAATGACCAATGAGAGTTGGCAAGGGGTGTGTGGGCATCAATGGTGGAAATATGGACTAAAATAACATCTGAGGCCTCTAATATTGTGGATGTAATTCAAATAACTATTTACACTGGCTTAATCAAACTGTTCTCCCAAGGGAGCACAGATAACCGAACACGTTTCTGATATCAGTAGGGTAACAGGCCTGCTAGGATTTCACCATTGTTGAAAAGTAGGTCACAAAGAGACAAAAAGGCAGTGTAAGATATATCCCATATGGCAGCCTATTCCCTTTATAGTGCACTACTTTTGACCAGGGCGTAGATAGATAGATAGATGGATGGATGGATAGATGGATGGATGGATGGATGGATGGATACTTTATTGATCCCAGAGGGGAAATTTATTCGTCGTCAAGCAGCTACGAAAAAAAAACACAGGGCAGGTGCAAAATGCCAGAACGAAAATACACAAAAGACAGATACACGATATGTGATACATAAAGCGGCAGTATGAAAAAGTATAAAAATACAAGAAGTCTGGAGTGCAAAAAAGCTATAAAAAGACATTGCATAGTATGGGTGGACGGCTGAATATGTACACTATACATTGTTACAGAGTGTTAGGTGAAAAAAAAAAAGAAATGGTAAAAATATTGCAAGTTGGTATAGATAAATAGGAGTATTTGCATGGTTAACTATACTATACAGGTCGACGGCAGAGAAATACTTAAATAGCTAAAAGTGCGTATGATATAAGTGAGGGTAATAATAGTTTACTTAATATACAGACTGGTTAAATGATCAGGTAAGTTAATATTTTGCATGGTTAAATTAACTGTACAGGTAAATATACAGTTAAATTTACAGGTAAGTGAATATTTGCATGGTTACATTAACTGTACAGGTAAATGAATGAATGCTTAAGAAATGTCCCCCTCGGGGATCAATAAAGTATCTATCTATCTATCTATCTATCTATCTATCTATCTATCTATCTATCTATCTATCTATCTATCTATCTATCTATCTATCTATCTATCTATCTATCTATCTATCTATCTATCTATCTATCTATCTATCTATCTATCTATCTATCTATCTATCTATCTATCCATGGATGGATGGATGGATGGATGGATGGATGTGACTGAAGGTGCTCCTCTGTGTCATAACCATGGCATGCAGAGGGTGGGTGACGTTGTCCATGATGGCCAGCAGTTTGGCCAGGATTTGTCTCTCCGCCACCTCCTCTAGTGTCAAGGCTAATCCCCAGAACAGAGCTAGCCTTTCTGATCATCTTATTTACCCGAGAAGCATCACCGGCTTTTATGTTGGCGCCCCAGCACGCCACTGCAAAAAAGATGGTACTGGCCACCACAGACTGGTAGAAGGTACGAAGTAGTTTACTGCACACGTTGAAGGACCTGAGCCTCCTCAGAAAGTAGAGTCGGCTCTGGCCCTTTTTGTACAGAGCCCCGTTGTTACCAGCCCATTCCAGCCTGTTGTCCATATGGACTCCCAGGAACTTGTATGACCCAACCATTTCCACATCCATCCCCTGTATAGGGACTGCAGTAAATTGGGCCTTGGTTCTCCTGAAGTCTACCACCATCTCCTTTGTTTTGCTGATGTAGAGCTGAAGGTGGATCTGCTCACACCACAACACAAAGTCATTGATTTTGCTCCTGTACTCCCCACCCCTGAATCACCCTACAATTGCGGAGTCATCTGAGAACTTCTGTAGGTGGTATGTTTCAGAGTTATATCTGAAGTCCGAGGTGTAGAGGGTGAACAGGAAGGGGGACCGGAAGGGCTATGCTCAAAAGTAGTGTACTATATAGAGAATAGGGTGCTATTTGGAACATCAGCATTTTTTTCCCTGGCTTCCTCGAGTCACCCCAATTAATTTGTCCCTTTCGTAATGCTTAACAGATTTACATCATATGTCGATGTGTGGCTTATTACAGGGGCAGAGGGGGACAATTGGTTTCACTCTATTAAATACATTTTATTCAATCCCTGGCCAGCAGTAACAAATAAACCAATGCTGAAAATGAACTGTGCCATTTTGGCTTTTATCCTTGCCTGCACAAGGAAAACTCCAATGATCCTTTTGGCATTTTGTCCCTGGACATAAAGCTAAATAGAGGGAAGCGAGAACATTGCAGTTTTAGTTTTTTCCTTGGGTGTTTTCATTATAGGGTAACTGACTTGGCGGAGATGCACAGGCCTAATACTGTGAGAGAGCGATAAAAGTGAGACCTTCCGTATTAGAGAGTCTTTTAGCAGGTTCAATCTGTGGTTCATTAATTCTCTGTGGTGGAATGGGATACTCAGGCTATTTGACTCTCTAATCCGCCCCAGTGTTAGAGAGGCTCTCTGGCGGGAGCTAATGGCAGAATGTCAGTGAAGATTGAAGCCATTAGCCACAGTGACGGGTAGGGAGGGACGTGAAGAGGCTGACATACTGTTTCCTCTCCTCCACCAGCAGTCTGTGGACAGAACTCATCCTCCCAGCAGACTGAAAGAGCTATTTGCAACACTCTTTGTGTCACACTAATGATTCGTTACACTTCACAGTGATGTGAAGGCTGCCGAGTGCAGGGGATGTAACCAGTGCCGTGTACTGTCCATCAATGCTAATCAGAAGTGAAGCGATGTGATTGTACAGCTAACTAGCTCGTTATAGTGGTGTTGTTTTACTACTGAATGTGTGATGGTCATAATTGGATTACATAGATAATTTAAGTACTGTACAATGATTTGAGGAATGAGAGGACCTCAGGAGGGCTCCCCTTCTATTATCTGTTATGTAATGGTACATTGACACTGTGTGTTTTGTCGTGATAGGGCCTTTGACCCGCCATCAACAGGACCTGTACTTCCAGAACCCCATCTTTGCTGTGGTCAGCCTCCCTGAGGTGCAGCTCCTTAGGGACCCCAGGAGGAAGTACCACAAACTCCACTTCTTAGTGGCTGAAATAGTGGATGTAAGTCTACAGAGAGCGAGTCAAGGATGTCTAGGGAATGTGACAGTTTTTCATGACAAAGTGAGTTGAACAGGAAGATTTCAAGGAGGATTTCCAGGTCTGAGTTGAACAGGAAGATTTCAAGGAGGATTTCCAGGTCTGGTCACATGGTCAGGAAAAAGCCTTTCCTTAAGAATGTGACATGGGTTGTTTTACTTTCACAGTAAAGGTCTCCTTTGTTTTAGTCATGCCTACAGATCGATCCGGCTCACAGGGCTACGTGCTCCATGTTGCTCGTTCACCGGTACTTCACCAAAGACGGGTTCGCTGAAAGGTGAGTTGGGTCCGGTCAACCTTGCATGTCTGGTGTACTTGGAGAAGCAATTAGCCTGTAAGAGAGATGCGTGAGACTCTTGACCTACATTCTGACCTGCTTACGTACAAGATGGGAATGTGATACTACAGTGTCATAGTCTGGCCTTGAAATGTTTTAACGTTTATGAGATAATGTTTAGTAGTTGTAATAATGTCATGAACTGCCATTGACCTGCTACTTCCTGCTTCAGATTCATACCAGAGATACAGGCATTGATACTGAAAGATGCCAAGGTCAACAGCATGCCCTGGATTCATAGTAGCTCATGGGAACCACCAGAGGACCAAGGAACAGGAGTCTTGTCCTCATCCTCATGTAACAGAAAGCCAGTGAAGGTATAAACTACATGGACCCTTAGTCAGGGCCCAAAGCACTAAGATAGCAATGTATACTACAGGTCTGTTCGTTTAGCACATGCTGTTACCCATCTGCATGTGCAGTAAGTGGGCAGAGCAACTAAGTAAATACAAGTCAAAGCCTATATATGGTGCTGTATAAATATAGTTTTACAAGATCCATACCAGTTGACCATACTGTACATGGACTGCTTCTTGTTTTAGGACACTGAGAAGGACCGACGTGGGAAGGAGCCTGAGCAGAAGCATTCCAGGGCAGGCAGGAGGTCAGAGATTAGGATGACTGGCAGCCCTGTTTCATCTCAGACAGACAGACAGCCCTTTACCTCCAACTCTACCTGCACCTCCATCCCAGATCCCCTTCACTCTCAGGACAAGGCTGTAGCCTTTACCATGCCCCGCATCAATGCCAGCAACAATCTTTTCGCTGCCGTCCCTGTCCCCTGCTGTATGGAAGTCACTAAGTCCTGGTCAGTGGCTCTCAGATCAGAGAGATATAGGACGTGACTTTACAGCTTTATCTGTTATAGTTTTGTTCAGAATACCACCCAGTCATTTCAAAGTAGCTATATCAGACTCACTAGATCCAGTACTTCCAAAGTGTATATTCTTAAACATATTTATATATTCTGGCATTTCATCCTGGCAGTTCTTGAAAAACATGCTTTGGTATGGTATAGCAATTCAGAGGTGCTCATGCTTGTGTCTGTGTTTGTAGCACTGACAAGGTAAAGAGACTGCCGAGCCCTACTGACCTGGCCATGGGGTGTAGTCAGCTGATTGATGCCCCGTCTCATGTAAGTAAGGAAAGGTGTGAGCAGGTCATGTAAAGGGGAACACGGTCACATGGAAACAAGTGAATAAACAAAAAGATAAAACAGTAAACCTTCTATTATATAACATGCTTGACATCTGGCCCAAGCCTACAGTATGTCTGTAACAGCACGTGGGTGCGGTGGTATCTGCACATGCTCTTTGTCATCGTTTCCACTCCCAAAGGAATGACTCTCTGACTCACCCCACAGTAATGTTTTGGTGTTCATAACATCTCTCCCGGTATGTTCAGAACAGAACGTAGTGTCCTGTGTTTACACCCTTTCTGTCATCACATTAAACCACATTGGAAGACACTGTTAATCCACATGGAAGACACTGTTAATCCATGTGGAAGACACTGTGAATCCACGTGGAAGACACTGTGAATCCACGTGGAAGACACTGTTAATCCATGTGGAAAACACTGTTAATCCACGTGGAAGACACTGTTAATCCACGTAGAATGCAGCGGTGACTACCATGCAAAATCATTGGGTGCAATTAAAATGCTATATCTTACATAAGGAATATGCAAGCTTTTACAATATTGTAGCAATCTACTGTCGAGTTCTATTGTTCAAAATAACTTATGACCTCTACATATATATATATTTTTTTTACATAAATATGTTGTTTTGCCCTTACGTGTTTATGGTAGTCATCGTGGTACATTTACGAACAAATAGCCTAATGTAAATTCCTGATAAGTATGTGATTATATTTAACATAGATTGTGTGTATGTGTAATATATATGATATTTAGTCAATGTATACTTGACTTGTTAATGAGAACATGAAGGTGTTGCGTGTGTGGTTGTGTTGTTTTGCAGAGTCACCGCCATAATAACCTGCAGGCTGAGAAGGTGAAGTCAGTGAGAGACATGAGAGACGTGCGCTTCCCTGGACTTCCTGTGTTCGGCCACAAGATGGAGCTGAAGTTTACAGATGGTAAACCATGTTGTCATGGTTTCAGTACCTATATCTTCTATTTTACTAGTCACTCTACTTAATCCTGTGATCCACTGTAAAGCTTTGGGTAGAAGTTGTCATTTTGCTCAGATTTAGGATAATTTTACTCTCACCAAATCTTAACCATAACTGATAGAGCTATTAGGAAAACACAATTTACCTTAGATCAGTGTCTAGGGACAACTTTACCCTACTCCCACGGGAAGTCAATTCCCCGAATTGAATCTGATCCTACACTTGAAGACACATAATTTCCTCTGGTTACTCTAGGATTAGTGCCAGAGTAATGTTACTCTAGGGTTAGGGCGGAGTAATGTTACTCTAGGATTAGGGCTGGAGTAATGTTACCCTAGGGTTAGGGCGGAGTAATGTTACTCTAGGATTAGGGCTGGAGTAATGTTATCCTAGGATTAGGTCGGAGTAATGTTACTCTAGGATTAGGGCCAGAGTAATGTTACTCTAGGATTTGGCCGGAGTAATGTTACTCTAGGGTTAGGGCCGGGGTAATGTTACTCTAGGGTTAGGGCGGAGTAATGTTACTCTAGGGTTTGGGCCGGAGTAATGTTACTCTAGGATTAGGGCTGGAGTAATGTTACTCTAGGATTAGGGCTGGAGTAATGTTACTCTAGGATTAGGGCCGGAGTAATGTTACTCTAGGGTTATGGCTGGAGTAATGTTACTCTAGGATTAGGGCTGGAGTAATGTTACTCTAGGATTAGGGCCGGAGTAATGTTACTTTAGGATTAGGGCTGGAGTAATGTTACTCTATGATTAGTGCTGGAGTAATGTTACTCTCGGATTAGGCCGGAGTAATGTTACTCTAGGATTAGTGCTGGAGTAATGTTACTCTCGGATTAGGCCGGAGTAATGTTACTCTAGGATTAGTGCTGGAGTAATGTTACTCTCGGATTAGGCCGGAGTAATGTTACTCTAGGATTAGTGCTGGAGTAATGTTACTCTCGGATTAGGCCGGAGTAATGTTACTCTAGGATTAGGCCGGAGTAATGTTACTCTAGGATTAGGGCTGGAGTAATGTTACTCTAGGATTAGGCCGGAGTAATGTTACTCTAGGATTAGGGCTGGAGTAATGTTACTCTAGGGTTAGGGCCGGAGTAATGTTACTCTAGGGTTAGGGCCAGAGTAATGTTACTCTAGGGTTAGGGCCAGAGTAATGTTACTCTAGGATTAGGCCGGAGTAATGTTACTCTAGGATTAGGCCGGAGTAATGTTACTCTAGGGTTAGGGCCGGAGTAATGTTACTCTAGGATTAGGGCGGAGTAATGTTACTCTAAGATTAGGCCAGAGTAATGTTACTCTAGGATTAGGCCGGAGTAATGTTACTCTAGGATTAGGGCCGGAGTAATGTTACTCTAGGATTAGGCCCACCCCACCACTCCTCTGTTTTGTGTTACGCGCCAATGTCTCCTGAGGGTCTGCTGCAGAGAAAGTCAATTTGGAATGATGCCCATCTTGGGGAAAACACAAAGCTGGGCTCCTTAATCAGGAAGATTTCATAAACATAAGATCTGTTTATCATTTTTACAGATAAATATACTTTGGGATTGCAGGAAACATAAAGATAGGACAGAGGGTAATATACTGAACAAAAATGTGTAATGGCAACATGTAAAGTGTTGGTCCCATGTTTCATGGGAAATGTTCCATACACACAAAAATACTATTTCTCTCAAATTATGTGCACAAATTTGGTTACATCCTTGTTAGTGAGCATTTCTCCTTTGTCAAGATAATCCATCCACCTAACAGGTGTGGCATATCAAGAAGCTGATTAAACAGCACGATCATTACACAGGTGCACTTTGTGCTGTGGACAATAAAAGGCCAATTTAAAAAGTGCCGTTTTGTCACACAACACAATGCCACAGATGTCTCAAGTTTTGAGGGAGTGTGGAATTGGCATGCTGACTGTCCACCAGAGCTGTTGCCAGAGAATGAATTTTTCTGCCATAAGCCGCCTCCAACGTCGTTTTAGAGAATTTGGCAGTACATACAACCCATTGCTACGCCCCTGCCTAATCATGTGAAATCCATAGATTAGGGCCTAATTAATTTATTTCAATTGACTGATTTCCTTATATGATCTGTAATCTTTGAAATGTTGCATGTTGCATTTATATTTATGTTCAGTATAGTTTGTCCTTTATATTGATATAGTAAAAAAGACTTGAATCAGAAGACTAATCAGTAAACTCCCACTTGTCCTCAGCCCTTTTATTCTGGTGTCTTGTCATTGCAAAGACAAAGCTATCGAGCATAATTAATTTATGATATGACCAACATTGCATTGATACATATGTATTCCTAAGCTCTTTCTTTGAATTTAACTGCTATTTAAAACATTGATGTGGTGGTGTGTGTGTGTGTGTGTGGGCCTCAGTGAGGAGGGAACTTGAGGGACGTGGCGGTGGTGATTGAGGGCAAGAGTTATGTTTTTGTCATGCATACAAACATACACACACACACGGGGCAGAGCGAAAGATAGAGTAGCCTGTAGGGAGGGATGGAGAGCTGTGATAACATTCAAATGAATTCTGTTTATTCTAGTTCTTAGAAAATGGCCATATCTGTTAGCCTAAATGCATTGTGCTTACTGGCGAATATATCAGAGAAATATATTCTAAAGCAGAACATGTTTGATTCTGAAAATGTGGTACAGATAGAACCTGTTGAGTAAACTCATCTGTGGTGACATCATGCTGTTTGATACAGAATCTTTTACTCTCCTGTGTAAATGTAATGTGTAACAGTTAATCCTATGTGTAACCAAAGTACGGTTTCCTCTGTGCAGATTAAGTGTAGATTAATGTATGTGTTCAGAAGAAACATGATTATTGTTTTATTCCAAACAGTCAAGCCAGCAAAGCACTCGAGGAAGGAGCCGAGGAGCAGAGGAAGTATGTGTCTTATATAGACTATTGTTGACTATTGACTATTCTTGACTATGTCAAGGTAATGCAGGAAAATTAATTGTTATGTTTTTTTTCTTCAGGTTTTGGGGGGAACGGTACTACCATTGAGAGGTGATCTGGCAGTGGATGGTTTATGTCTTAACCAACATTTGACTGACGATAATAAAAATAATAACTGTAAATGTTTTGGACAAACTTTGTTGTTGTGATAACAAACAACACTCTCCCCTCATAGAATTTACTCAAAATAATGTTTACGACCACAAATAACTGTAGCGACCCTGTGTTTTATAAACGTGGATATCGACTTTGCCACTTCAGCATGCTTTTGTGACAGTCGATGCCACGCAGGGCTCCTGGCCAGTAGTTTGAGGGTTCGCCGACCTTCACAGACAAGCTCACTCTCCCTTCCTGTTTCATTACACTACGATCAGAGCCAGCTGCAGACAATGCTCAGATAGGGGAATCAGATTTGCAACATTTTGTTATAATTATATAAACTATATGCAATGAATTTTCCACCAACAGGTTTCTGTGCCAATGCACCACACAAACAAACAAAGCATACAGACTTAACAATATCGGCATACGGGCATTTCAATATCATAGTTTCCGTTTCCAACCCCACAATAAATAGACTATGAAGGCTTGGCTTGACAATCTCCGAATGTCTTGACTTTTTTGTGTTTTGTAACTGATGTCTCTTTCTATTCATCAATTGGCCGCTACACAGTTTGGATTGATTGATTTTATTTGTCAGTTAAACATACAGTATATACACAAAGATTGTACAATACATCTGGGGACTTATTTCCATTGTGGCCCCTATTTTTTACATAAATACATATATATACATAGCCTATGTAAAGGATGAGAAGCTTAGGCCTAACCCCAGAGAGATAGAGATATGCCGCACCGACACGCATTTCTTTATGTCAGATGGCTACTGCGTCTGCTATACAGATATAGACGTACAGAAGGAGGGTAATTCGTACATTTTCTATCTGAATATTTTGTATAAAGATAAGCATTATATTGTTTGATTATAGGAGTATCTATGGTAGGCCTGAAACAGTCTTCTTCACCTCGAGTACCACGGTGCACTGCCTTCATATCATAGGCCTGCAGTAGCTAAAGCTTAATAATAGCCACAAACCTTCACATACGTCTATAAACTTTATTAGGGTAATATCAACAGTAAGTAAGTCAAGCCATTGTTAATTGGGAGAATATGAGCAGAAGAGCAAATGTAAACCAGGGGAAAAAACACAGTACGCTCCCCTGTGCCCTGCTAAAAAAAACACACAACACTTTGACAACCCTCCTCTGTTTTGGACCACCCTTCCCCACAGTCAATTTCGATCTGTCCCTAACCATTAATAGGCTGTTTTCATAGTGAAAACAACTTGTTTCAAACATGACATCATTAGTTACGATCAAAAACAAAGGATTACAATGTACCAACCACTGGGCCAGTTCGTTTTGCATAGCCCGGTTTCCCGGGTGTATGGAGACTTCACTTAAGGACCAATGGAAGTGTGAAATCAGCAAACTCCGCACATGCGGGGCACCGGGCCATGCAAAATGTGTCAAATTTTTACTGTCTCAGCGAATAAGAATGCGAAGATTTCTACTGGGAGACCAATAATAATGCTGCATTTGCCTGGCGCTCTCAGTCCTATTTGTGTCGAGTGGAGAACGGCCTAGGGTTGGACAAAAGCTACTGACGTCTCCACATTTCCTAGTCTGGGCCCCTTCAGATACTTTAAACAATATATATGTCAATTGGAACCGCATGCAACTCGGTTGGGCATTTGGGGGGAGGATTATCAATATTTAGGGAAATAACTATTTCTGTGCCGCTGAATTATTAGAAATAACAATCAGAAATGGACGATAAGTGTTTTACGAAGGAGATCGACCTATGGATCGAACAAATCAACGACTGCAAACAGCTGTCAGAGAGCCAAGTCAAAACTCTTTGCGAAAAGGTAAGGTATACGGAAATAACTTTATCTTAAAATGTTTCAGTTTAACATTCAGGGGGATGATACATATTGCGCAGTTTGTCGCTGGTAGCACTTGCCAAATAACTTGCACATATCTTATCTAGAGCGGTTATTTATATCTATATAGTTCCTTTTCTCGTGTAGGGATATCTAAAATTCTCGTCAACTGTTCAGAAATAGAAACATGTATGGCAAATTATACAACTATCGACTGTGGCTTTTTGACCCATTCATTCCTCTCAGACATTCTTAAAATGGCGCCGATGTAAGTAACACATTACATTGCACAATTTCTCATTCTGAACTGTAAAAACTGGTTTAGCATTTTACTGCAGCAATATGTATGTTTTATTTTAAAGAAGCCAACCCGTTGCAGTCATTAATATAAACATGTTTTTGTCTGGAACAACTTTTAAATGGCAAGCCTTGTCAGTAGTACTACCAACTCATTCTGACAGTCATTTATTTAAGGGAGGCCTGGGTGAAAAATAATTGCGTTTGTCCAAGAAATGTAAAGTATTTTCATTTATTTGTTGGATATAGTCAAACCATACACACCTGAATACAGTGTTAAAACACAGACGTACACACACATCCTGTATTCCCAATCGGACTGAATTGAACTGTGGAAAAGGACCAGAACTAGGTCAGACAGAAGTTACACTTTACGGGCTTAAATACTTATTTTTTTAATAACCCAGTGTGTCTACTCACGTACTTGTTTGGGTTGTTTACAAACCGGTGATTCATTTCCTGAGATTATTTTTAGGTTAGAGGCCAGGATTACGGTACGGATTAAAATGGTACTCGGATTAAATGTCCCATCATTGCCAAATATGTGCTACAAGGCGTCAGCAATCACATTCTATTAGCCTGTGGAGTTCAGTCTCAAACAAGTAGTGGTTTTGCCACTTACTAAAGTCAAACTGTGAGTTGTCAAATGGTTAACATTTTGTTGTAATCAGTAGTCTCTCAAACCGAGTACGTGATTGACCAGCTCCTTCACGTCTCTTTAACGGTTGCCGTAAGCATAATAGGGGTGTGGTTTTAGAGCACACATTTGTTCCGCGATGGCAGATGCGTCCATCCCAAGAATGCGGAATGCGCAGCCGGAGTAAAAATAGCTTTGAATGTGATTTGATTCTGAGTTGCATCACCACCACATTGTTGCTGTGCTCTGTGACTCAATATAACACTGGTGGAATGGCCTCTGTCTTGGGATACAAATTACAGAACAGGGGAGAGAGAGTGTGATTTAGGAAAGATTTGTGAAGATGAGAACTTAACTAGACACTTTGTTTATTCTGTGAAATCATTGTAGGCCAAAGGTTTATTATTATTACTGCACATTGTCCAGCCTATGTATTATTGCACTATTAACTATCTCTTGCACAATTTCCTGGTCTGGCAAGTAAATATCTGACTTAAATACATTTGAGTGCCGCCTTGTATCATATTTTTGCTAAATTACTATTCTATTTTTTACTTGAGTTTTTTATTTATTTTGAACTACTCTTTGCGTTCACATACTTTTTGTATTGTTGAGAGGTGAACCTGCAAGTAAGCATTACATTGCACTGTGTGGTGATGCCAGCGGCATATCTTTAGTATGTGTGGTTATGAGGGGTGAGGCATTTACATCATCCATTCAATATAGACATGCCTAGATCAGTTAGCTGATGAAAGAGGATCCATGTTCTGAGGTCATACCATATTGTATGCCTTTTTGACTCTGTTATATACTATATTATGTTTACCAATGTTCTGAGTCCCACTGACCTACTCTAGTTTGTCTGGCTCTGGCCTCTAGCTGACTCTCTATTTGTAATGCCCACTCAAATACATTTAGAAAAATATCAGGTTTGTTTAATATGGCCTGCGCTCGGTTTCTCTTCTCTATCTGCCAGTGTGTCTCTCTCCCTTGCTGTCTCTCAGGGCGTTGCTGCCTGGAGCAGAGATCACGCTCTCGCACTCTCCCTCGCTCATCTCTGACCCACAGACACATAGTGACACAGCCCTGCTCTACTCTATGCCTGCTGCTCTCAAAATGCGATTTATGCTCGAAAAGCTCCTTACACCCCTCAACCCCTAGTGTAGTACTGCCAAAAATGTATAATCCCAGCCAGACACCTCAAGGAGCATCTCTACTCATTTTAGGCCATGGAATGGTCTGGAGACTGGTTTAGGCATATGTGTGTGTTGCCACTTTGTTTAACCTAGAACTTGTTTCAAAGACTAACACTGATGCTTTTTGAGAGGGGGGAAAGAGGGAGAGATTGCACTGGCAACAAATATAGCCCTGCATGCAATCACGTGCATTGTAGAACAGTAGTGGAGTGTTTTCCCTCTATAACATCATCTGCTTGCCCCCAGCAGGCCCTACTGTTTTTCTTAGAGCTGCCCTACACAGTCCACTGGTTTCATGGAACTGCATTGCCGTTCAACTAGCTTGCCAAATGTCATTAGTCTATTTTGTGGGAGAGGTTACGGGTGGGAAGGGAGGCACTCAAACGTACTGCAATGTAGCCAACAAAATAGCCTTATGTGTTTTGTCCAGGTTAAGGAGAAACCTAGCCTATTGGGTGTTTTTTTTTAAAATAATTTTTATTTTTTTGTCCAGGCGAAGGAGATTCTGACCAAGGAATCCAACGTGCAAGAGGTCCGATGTCCGGTCACAGTGTGTGGAGACGTCCACGGCCAGTTCCACGACCTCATGGAGCTCTTCAGAATCGGAGGGAAGTCTCCAGACACAAACTACCTGTTCATGGGAGACTACGTGGACCGAGGCTACTACTCTGTAGAAACTGTCACACTACTTGTAGCACTGAAGGCAAGTGTTGTTATTGTACACTTGGAGTTTTGAATGACCTTTCATATTTCAACTTGCTCTATGATAAGTTACACTGGGCCTTGTGATGCCAGAGTAATGTAATGCTAAGACATACTATCATTCACAGAATGCCCTGGTAGGGTATTCATTCAACAGTGCTGTTTTGTATCCCCTGTATTGTTAACATTGATCACAGGTTAGGTACCGTGAACGCATCACAATCCTCCGGGGTAACCACGAAAGCAGACAAATCACACAAGTGTACGGCTTCTACGACGAGTGCCTAAGGAAATACGGCAATGCAAACGTATGGAAATGCTTCACAGACCTCTTCGATTACCTTCCTCTCACAGCCTTGGTAGATACTCAGGTAAGAGGTTTCACACATTTAATCCGTATGACGTTGAATCTGCAACGCTTTACGTGTTGTATGCTGTAAATACATTCACTCAAGGGTATTCTGTATATCGTATGTTTCAGTCAAACTGTTACTCAGTCAGAACCAATATTTACCGTAAATCAGGTAAAATGTTCTGTTTTCTTTCCCTTCTAAGATATTCTGTCTTCACGGAGGCTTGTCGCCGTCCATAGATACGTTGGATCACATCCGAGCGCTGGACCGTTTGCAGGAAGTGCCACACGAGGTACATGGCTCAACAACCCTGCTTCTGAGCATGCTCTGCTGTCTCACTGCTGCTAGTTAGAAGTAACTTTTAGGCGCAGGTCTAGGATACATTTTGTTTGATCCTAGTCCTAACCTCAAACCATTAGGCTCACCATATAGATCCTTGTCTTTATTCTTTATGACTATGCTGCTTCTCTTCCACAGGGCCCCATGTGTGACCTGCTGTGGTCAGACCCAGATGACCGTGGCGGCTGGGGCATCTCCCCCAGGGGGGCCGGCTACACCTTTGGCCAGGATATATCTGAGACATTTAACCATGCCAACCGCCTTACCCTGGTCTCCAGAGCTCACCAGCTGGTTATGGAGGTAAGCTGTCTGTTGCTGATTCTCCATGGTGATCATAATGTGAAATGTATGAAGATAAATGTGCATCAACCTGATTTAGCCCCCTCATTCAGGTTGATGCACATGTCCTGTAAAATGTTATGTCTGTAGGACTGTCTCAGATTTCTGCATTCACTACTACTTCACTGTTGTCCTGTTTTTTTTTTTTTTTTTCTGTTTTTTTTTTTCTTATAGGGTTACAACTGGTGCCACGAGCGAAACGTGGTAACGATATTCAGTGCACCAAATTACTGTTACCGTTGTGGTAACCAGGCAGCTATCATGGAACTCGACGACACCCTGAAATATTCCTTGTAAGCATTGTTTACCAATGGACAACCATCCTTAGTTTGTTGCTCTACCAGCAAGGTCCTGTGGAGGTGGAGGTGGTCTGCTTAATGACCTAAATGTAATGATGATGATTCATCAACTCTCAACAGGATTTTAATTTTTCTTTCTCTTTTCCAGCCTGCAGTTTGACCCTGCGCCTCGCAGAGGGGAACCCCATGTCACCCGTCGCACCCCAGACTACTTCCTGTAAAACCTCACCCCTTGTACAGTATTGCCATGATTTATGAAAGTACCTTCAGCATCCAACACCATAGCAAAACATCAATGTACATAATTGTATTCACACACCATTATTTAAGCATTCACAAAACATCTGTACATGGACCAAAAAGTGTGTGCCATACATGCATTACAAAATGCTGATCTTGATGTCCAAGATTCACAACTCAAATTCCTTACTCCTCTAGCTCTACTCAAATCTCAAGGTGAGCACAGTTACCAAGTTTTGTTAATTGAAACGTTTTGAATCCAATGCACCATTACTTATTTTGTGAATCCCCACATTTTCTGTATTTTTTACCTGTTTGCACTTAAAAAAAAATATATATGTTAAAGGTCGAATGCAAATGTTTTTATCTCAATATCAAATCACCAGGCAAGTCAAAACTCCTTCCCACCAAAACGGGCTGAAATTTCAGGTTTTCTTTTCAAACAGCTCTTAAACTAAAAAGGCATTATCATAATTTATTATTCCAATGTCATAATGTGGAAATGTATGTAAAACACAGGAAAATCACATTTTTGACTGCACTGGGCCTTTAGACACTCTACAGAAAGTTTTACTTTAGGTATTTTTATTTCTTCACCAGCTTTTTGCTGGGTTAAACAGACGCCCGTCCAATTGTGTATGGCTGACACATTGAGAAATGCCATTGTGGAAATAGTCACACACTCACTCCTCATGACGACGATTTAGTGTCTGTATTGAGGGATCCTGTTTAATAAAGAGAAGTTACTCCTTGAAGTGTTTACTCAATTGATTTTATGGCTTTATCTGACATCGCTGATGGACTTGATGACTAATGACCATGACTAATGATTCTGTTATCGAAGTGATGTCACGATATGCTGACATAAAATGACAAACTTTTTGTAGGAGAAATAGTGAAGAAAGAAAACTTCCATGGATGCTGAGGATATTTAGTTGCTTCTTCATTTCTTCCCTTATTCTCATTTTCACATAGCTAAGTAATAACTGCACTCATCATTATTCCAATTATATTGTAGGGATACATTCTTCTGATCCAACAACCAGTATACCACTGCTAATTTCCCATAAAACGTGTAACTGTTGATAGGTGTAGATTGTGGAAGATAGAACATGGAAATATACAAATGATGGGGAAAGAGTGCCATCTCATGGCAGGACTCGAAATTACAACCCGGAATGTCAAGGTAAAGATGTCTAGCTGCATGCGATAGATAGAAAGGGCTGCTATTCAAGTAAGGCGCCAACAACGGGTCGGACTATTTACATTAGTACCATTACACAATTACTGTCATGGAATAAAACAAAAAAAATTAACGTCTCTGCTACTTGGCAAATAATGGGACTGCACAAAGTAAAACAATTACGCTTATTTGTTCTATGTTAAATTACGCTGGGACCATTGATTGACAGCCTGCAACATGCGCAGATAATATAATTGTATCAATTTTTGGACTCAAAAGTACAGAATGTAACGTTGCAAAATATTAGCATAAAAATACACTTGTTTATAGATACTGGGTGAAATTCTGTTTAATATAGGTAAATCACTCATACTGCACAGGCATATCACAAGACTACTCGTTTGCTTCCCCCCATTTGACAAAGCGAAAGCGTAGTTGGCTGGCCAGATAAAATAGTTCCAGTGTCTGCCTGTGCTTCGGTTGGGCTCTTTTGACATTACATTTTTTTTTCATCAGTATTTGCTTTATAACATTCACAGTAAGTAACCACCATTTACGTAGGATGTAGTTACGTCTTTGTGAGATAATGCGCGTTTTGAATGTATTATTCGCATGTCTAGCTAAATGGCTATAGGTTGAATATGGTTGCTAGTAAGACTGGGCCTTTCTGACAACGCTAATTTAGCTGACCGCGTTAGCTTCGTTTTCTGGCTGTCGTTAGCATAGCACTGGATACTAACTAAGGTTAGCTAAGGTCAGTTACTTTTACCAAAACGTATTATTGTTAAATGTTAAGCTTAACGCAAGCATTGAGCCCAACATCTTATTTCAGCACTGGATTGGTTGACAGTTACACAGGCAGTAACGTTAGCTGGAAACGAAGTTAGGTTAGCTAATGTGTAATCCTCAATCTATACTAATGGTAGCTAGCTACTGTAGCTAAGTTAGCGCGTAAATTGGTAGCTAGCTAACTAGCTTGTTACCGTTAGCCAGCTAAGTTACCTGTCTACCAAAACATGTTTTCTCTATGTTTAAAATCTTGCCTGGCAAGTGTTTCGGTAACGTTAGTTAGGTACCTACTGGCGTTAATGTACTTCGTTAACTAACACCATCCAAGGAAATTGCCTTCTAGTTAACGTTGGCTAGCCACCTTAACTTATGTCGCTAACGTTAGTTAACTGTTCGTACTTTATCAGTTAGCCAAATGGGTCCCTGTGTCACCTAACTATATAACATGTACTTTATGGCCCCCGATATCAGTCATCACTCTGCTAGGTACGCCTGAAGCTGACAACTGGGTTCCTGTTGTTTTACAGATGCCAACAATTAAACTGCAAAGTTCAGATGGAGAGATCTTTGAGGTGGATGTGGAAATAGCAAAGCAGTCTGTGACAATAAAGACAATGCTGGAAGGTATATAAATAGCTATGTACTCTGTAGTTATGTGGTTGTAACATGAGGTTGAACATCTTTGACGTAGCCTACATAGCTCTCAGTACATATTGCAAAGTTCAGAAGGTAAAATACTTGTATCAAAACTGTCTGGCAGCATCTGTGTGCACTTGTCTAATGGTTGTCTTTAACAGATTTGGGTATGGATGATGAAGGAGATGATGATCCAGTCCCCCTCCCGAATGTGAATGCTGCTATCCTCAAGAAGGTAAGTTGATTCACTGTCACACATCCCATATCTGGTGCAATAGACAGAGGAACAGGTAAACTGTGGGGAGATGGCCATGGAGAACCTTAGGAAAGTGCCTCCTCCCAACCAGAGCTTGCGTTATCTCTATTTACATTCTTCTCTGTTGAATTGTACATTCATTCTATCCATAGTGGCACAATTCAATTGAACCCAGACCATGCTTGGCCTTTCTCCTAGAAGTGCAACATTTAGGCACAATTTGAAACCGATAACAGTCAAACTACATAGAGATGAGTGATGCAGATACGGATGCATTATTAAAATGGCTAGTGTTCTATTCCTTAAAGTGGACAGTGATTTCTAATCAGTGTCTATAGGCAGTCACCTCTGGTGTGTTAGTGATGGCTGTTTAGCAGTCTGATGGCCTTGAGATGGCTGTTTTTCAGTCTCTCGGTCCCAGCTTTGATGCACCTGTACTGACTTCACCTTCTGGAACATAGCGGGGTGAACAGGCAGTGGCTCGGGTGGTTGATGTCTTTGATGATTTTTTTGGGCCTTCCTGTGGCAACGGGTGCTGTAGGTGTCCAGGAGGGCGGAGTCCATTCTGATGGAAGGGATAGTTGTCCTTAGGGAAGAACACAACAGTCCAGTGTTCATGTGATCAATGGATGATTTGAAGAGTATAAAATAACAAATGCATAGTCCCCTATGGGATTGTCTGCATCAGGTGTTTCGGCCATCCAACCAGTGCTAGTTGGATTTATACCGTATGAAGGGTGGTAGGATTAAATTAGACTTTTGTTAGTTCCTTCTCCCTGCCAAATTGTACCATGATGTCTTGTGCATGCGTCTCTCCAACGGAGAGACACGCTAATGTTTATGCTGCTTTGTTTAGCAACTGTATCAATGTAATTAATTAATAGAATTTAGTCTGGGGAATGACATTTGTTTTGGGAAATGGGTTTGCATAGTTAGACAATTTACATGTTCTGACTGGCTTGTGGTGAAACCTGAAGTTCAAGTAACATGGAAAACCAATCTAGGTGTCTGTCCTTAGGCTATGTCAGTTTGGTTCTTATATATGTAGAATAGCATTTCTATCTCTCTGCCAGAAAAATGAAGCTCCTCAACTTAGGCCTTTTGAAACAGGACTGGATGGAAGATGGATGCCTGACATGTCTGACTGTTGATTCACTCAGTGTGCCTGGACTAGTTGTTCTTCCCTTTCCTCCCTACAGGTGATCCAGTGGTGCACCCACCACAAAGATGATCCCCCTCCCCCCGAGGATGATGAGAACAAGGAGAAGAGGACGGATGACATCCCTGTCTGGGACCAAGAGTTCCTCAAAGTGGACCAAGGGACCCTCTTCGAACTTATTCTAGTGCGTACCTACTGCTTCCTACTCACAGTTAGCCTAGCGGATAAGACCGTTGGGCCAGTAACCGAGAAGTTGCTGGTTGCAGTCCCTGAGCCGGCAAGGTAGAAAAATCTGCCGTTCTGCTCTTGAGCAAGGCAGTTAAACCCCAACAACAACTGCTACCCGGGCGCCGATGACGTGGACGTCAATTAAGGCAGCCTCCCCCCCCCCCCCCCCCCCCCCCCCCTCTCTGATTCTGAGAGGTTGGGTTAAATTTAGGCTATTGTTAGCTCGCAGCACTAGTATATTGCTTTGAGTGACAAGTAGGTGCTTATTAACATGTTATAATTAGAGGTAGTAGTTCATTACTAAAGGGCCTTACACACAGGGAGTCAATAACGCCGGCGAAGCCGCCCACAGATAAAAAATCTTAAAATCTCGTACAAAAAGGCAGGTATGACACTTCTGGATTATCCCAAAAAACACAACCCAGAAAAAGGCATCCAGCCCCTGTAATTTGATTGGTCATCGAGGGGTGGCAAAAGTGAAATATTTTTATAAAAAATGTTACCTTGAGTGTCAAAGAAATTCCCTATGTGGGCGGCAGGTGATGGCCCTCCCTGTGCTTCTGCCGAGGTGCTAATCTGCCGCCGGCCTTGCTGCCGCCTCCATGTGTTTCTATGCGTTTTCTTCTCCTGTGTGTAAGCGGCTCAGGAAGTATCAGGTATGTGCATATGACATGAAACAAGCACCCTTACTTGCATGGTTCTTTTGCAGGGATTGTGCAATACATTATTCTAGTCCTGGGGGCTTCTAGGAACTGTGATGTAAGTCTATCATTTGAGCAGCAGGTTTGACCCAGGTTCTGAAACCTGTTTACATGGCCTAAGTATAGGGCTGCAGTAGTTGATGTGGAAGGCAGGCATGCCAAAGCATTTGCAGTTGCTTTCATTCATCCTCATCCTGTTAATTATTTTATGTTTAGGCCGCAAACTATTTAGACATCAAAGGATTGCTAGATGTCACCTGCAAGACTGTGGCCAACATGATCAAAGGAAAGACCCCAGAGGAGATCAGGAAGACGTTCAACATAAAAAATGACTTCACAGAGGAAGAGGAAGCCCAGGTAATACAGCCTTCTGTGGTTCTCAGGATGCCTCCCAAATGGCACTCTATATAGTGCCTTACTTTTGATTGTAGTGCACTACAAAAGGAATAGGGTGCCATTTAGGGTGTAACCTCAGTCCTGAACACAGCTCCCGTGATAATATACGTCTGATTGATGTGACACTGTGTTGCCTTTCCATTGTCCCCCTCCCTCAGGTACGCAAGGAGAACCAGTGGTGTGAAGAGAAATGAAGGGAGGATCCTGCCAACACTAACACACTGAAAGGATTGTTCCAGTAACTGGTTGCACTGCGTTGTTCATACTTGTTAATATTACATTAAGCCTATTAGAGTGACAGGACCCCCATGTGTACTCATAGCATGACCATTTCCATTGCTTGTGTGGTGCAAAATAATACACGTCTCATGTTTTTACCCTTTACTTCACATTATATATTCACGAGTCTGGGTTTTCTTTCCAATTTCAAGAGTACATGCACCGCTCTCCCAGTTTTGAATTGCGGTAGTATTTTTTTTTTTTTTTTTACTGAACATGTTATTTACTGAACATGTTAACATATGTTTTTTGTTGTTGTTGAACCAACTGAATTGATCGTTCAATGCTGAATTTTCTAATCGCAGCCTCTTCTGTGCCGTTGTCTTAACGTCATTTTAGGGAGACAAGCTTTCGTAGGACATTTGAAGTGGGGGTAAATGTGTGAAAAATGTCCTGTGGACTGGAAATACTTGTTGAAGTAAATGTGTGCTGTCTGTCACAACTCATGGTATGTACCTATCAGTTCTGCTCTGAAGATGACGTTTAAGATTACCAACCATTAAATTCTAGGAGGAAATAAATAAATTAAAATAATGTCTGTCTACTGCTGTTTGTGATTGCTTTTACATCTGAAATAGTGAGGAAACTGATCGATTTTCAAAATACTTTAATACACAAAACAAAAATGAGTATTACATCAAAGGCAGAAGTCTTTCAATGTGTAAAAAAATACAAAAGACGGACCGTTAAGTACACAACGTTTTTGTGTGGTCATTCTTCTGATATGAGCAGTGCGTGGTAGCTTTAGCATCCTCTGATGGACTATCAGCCTACAGTATCTCTAAAGTAAGCAGAGTTTGATGCTTGCAAGCAGTAAATTGTATTTTTGGTACACTAAGGTGGACCATGCACACACTGAAGATGACATCTGTGGTAACTGCAATGAAAGGTAAAGCTAATGCAAAACTTCTGCACAAAATGCATTTTCACTGATAAGACTAACGTAAAAAACAAAACATGTATTGCTTCAGAAATGGTTAAAAACTTAAGGAGAGACTAAGAACTTTTTAAAACCCTTTACATAACATATAAAAGTTTAATTATATATATATAGGGAATTCAACATTTTATAAAACTTTACAACACAATGAAATATAGTACCCATTTGGTCTTTAGTTTACAGAATAGAACTTTCATTCAGACTGAGGCAGCCCAGAGACTGCTGAATTTGTCCCCCACGATTAAATCTGTCTATGGCTTTGTCTACATCCGTACGTTAGTCACGCAAGATGTCAGACACAACTGGCTCGATTTTTTTTTTAACGAAACTTGAATGATGCGTCTTGCCATAGAGATCCGGCATTTACAAAATTAAACAATATCTCCTGTCCAGTTTGAGCCACAGTCATTACGTATAAACACGTTTCCCATAGCAACCTATAAGCTCGATCCATTACATACAGCGAAGGATAATATTTTTTCTCATTAATCCACAGAACATACTTTCTAATTGTTGACACTAATTGGGGGGCTTTGGGGGCGCTGGATGACATATTGCCTTGTTTTTTTGTTATATAATGGATGCTTTTTGACACCAACCAACAAATGAATCTCCCAAACTGTGCATCCATATGAACAAACACCAAGAATGTCTTAATTCTGTGTTAGAAACCTACATCAAAATAATGTATCAAGAATTTCACTGACAAGCAGGCAGTGCCTAAAACAAATTAATATAACAGAAGATTCTCTCCAAGGGGAGACAATAACATGTTTACTCAGCAATAAACAATATAACTTCTACCTTGTAGTTTCAACCTTATATCACATCGTTAATCAATATAAATACTATCATGTTGGAAAAGGTTCCTTTGACACATCTGAATGTACACTACTGTTCAAAAGTTTGGGGTCACTTAGGGCTTTTCTTTCAAAAACAAGGACATTTCTATCTCAGACTGACCAATAAAAATAAAATATTAAGTTGGGCAAAAGAACACAGACACTGGACAGAGGAAGATATGTCTTTTTCTTTGCAACTCTGCCTAGAAGGCCAGCATCCTGGAGTCTTCTCTTCACTGTTGACGTTGAGACTGGTGTTTTGCGGGTACT
The DNA here is from genome assembly GCA_023634145.1 of Thymallus thymallus. Lineage (NCBI taxonomy): Eukaryota > Metazoa > Chordata > Actinopteri > Salmoniformes > Salmonidae > Thymallus > Thymallus thymallus. Next base: position 36,205,035 of record CM042391.1, read on the forward strand.
ATTTAATGAAGCTGCCAGTTGAGGACTTGTGAGGCGTCTGTTTCTCAAACTAGACACTGTAATGTACTTGTCCTCTTGCTCAGTTGTGCACCGGGGCCTCCCACTCCTCTTTCTATTCTGGTTAGAGCCAGTTTGCGCTGTTCTGTGAAGGGAGTAGTACACAGCGTTGTACGAGAGCTTCAGTTTCTTGGCAATTTCTCCCATGGAATAGCCTTCATTTCTCAGAACTTAGTTCCTGGCCATTTTGAGCCTGTAATCGAACCCACAAATGCTGATGCTCCAGATACTCAACTAGTCTAAAGAAGGCTTCTTTAATCAGCACAACATTTTTCAGCTGTGCTAACATAATTGCAAAATGGTTTTCTAATGATCAATTAGCCTTTTAAAAATATAAACTTGGATTAGCTAACACAACGTGCCATTGGAACACAGGAGTGATGGTTGCTGATGATGTACGCCTATGTAGATATTCCATTGAAAATCAGCCGTTTCCAGCTACAATAGTAATTTACAACATTAACAATGTCTACACTGTATTTCTGATAAATTTGATGTTATTTTAATGGACAAAAATGTAGCTTTTCTTTCAAAAACAAAGAAAGTTCTAAAGACCCCAAGCTTTTGAACAGTAGTCTAAGTTTTATGAAAAGGAGGAGCACAGTACTCCTCTGTAAAAATCTTTGGAAAGGGAATAAATTTGACTTGAGGCAGTTTGAATAGAAGCAGTCATCATCCCTGTACATGCTGTACTGTCTTCAGTACAGCAATGTTAAAATGACATGAGCACTTAGTAAATCAGTCAGGTGCCAGTCAGTCATATTGATGTGAATGTCATCCTTGATCCTCTCCCAGACTCGTTGGCTCCCTTATTGTTTTGGGATATTTGTGGTGAAGGTCTGTCTCCAGTGTGTTGCTCCCCACTCCAGGTCTGGTCCTGATTACGTTGGGTTGGGCTGTGTCTGTCTTTCTGTGTGTGTGTCTGTGTGTGTGTTGGAGGCAGTGTGAGAGGGGACAGGGCAGGTGAGGCAGCTGGCTAGTGAGACTTGGGCAGGGTACAGTCATGATGATGATGATGGAGATTGTCGTGCTGTTGGGATGATTCAATTAAAGCTTTGAGAGAGAGTTCTGTGGTCTTGGATTTTGAGAGGATAAGGGGTGTGTTTTTGCTGGCCTGGGGGTGCAGGGGGACGTGCGAGGGGGAAGCAGGCGAGGGAGAGCTGGGGTGCTGAGGGGGGATGCCGTCAACGGGTGAGAGGGGCGAGTCTATAGCGCTTCCATCGGAAGAAGTGGGGCTGGCGCATCGTCCTCCTTGAAGGTATCGAATGCACTTCTTCTTCCTCCTAGGAACAGTCAAGAGAGTTATCTGTGAATAAAGCGTGGATGCAAAGTGTCACCAGAATGAACTTTTTACTGTTTTTCAGCATGATTTAATTGAGTTTTCGGTTAAATCAAGAGATATTTAAGTGCAAATCCATTGAATACCATCGAATATGTATTCATAGATCATTCAACGCCATTTCCTTGATTTTTATGGTTGAATATTGTCTTCTAAGCTTAATTGTTAACAAACAATGGCTGTTGGCCTCTTCTTCAACCAAACACAAACCAAAGTAGCACACCTTATTTCATGATCATTACCAGAATACAACATGAGTCACTTAGTGCCACCGCAAGAAAAGGCATGAGGACATATTTAGAGATAGAGAGGGAGGAAGAGAGAGAGAGAGCATTTCTAAATGTCAGTTCACCATCAAAAGCTGCACTGCCTGACCACATGAATGGAGAAAGTTGAGGGCAGATGAGCATGAGAAATGACATCAAAGTGCAGAGCAGCGGTGCATATGCAAGAGAGTGTGTGTGTGTGTGTGTGTGTGTGTGCGTTCATCTGCGGTGATCAGGATTCGCACTAACCACATTCACTTCCCTTTGTTCTCTAGCAGCACACACACAGTGGTAAGGAGATTTCCATGATGTGACGGCGTGGTGGGGAAGACACTGTGGCATGATGGAGTTGGGGGGAGGGGCAGGCTTTCTTTACACCTCTACACTGATGTGAAGAGATTGAGTTGGTACAAAAGGTGCTAATGATGAGCATGACTGATCATCCATCCACTGGAAATGTAATAAATGACTGCTTTGTCATTTCTACCAATAGCATAACCAAGACATTGCTGTTTTAAGCAGAGAGCATCTCTGTGTGAAACCCATTTCTTCCCTCAGACCTACAGGACCCCCTCTCCCACTTTCCTTTGATCAACATCACCCATTAGCACCACCTTTTCACCCACCAATCCCTAAGGAGACACCCCATCACCAGCCAGTAAAGCAGCTTTACCCCCCCCCCCCCCCCCCACCTGTAGGGGGCGATGTGGGTCACAACGCACAGGGTTAGTGAGATGAGTCCATGCAGATCGGAGCACAGCTGGGTTCTGAGGCACGCTCACAGAGGAGGCAGAGAGTGGTAGCAGACCAAGAGGTACACACCTGCAGGGACCGCACCAGTCCGTTTGTTGGTTGAGGCCGAAGCGAGCTCTGCATTTCTTAGGAGAGCCAGGGTCTGAGCACAAGGCAGCATGCGCATACAAAATAAGTTAGGAAAGAGAGGGAGAGATGAAGAAAGAGAGAGAGGGTGATGAAGAGAGAGAGGGTGATGAAGAGAGAGCAATAAGGAGAGGTCAGAGATCAGGGCAGAAGTTGAAGCATTGACAGAGATGGTAAATCAGAGAGCCATCAAACCAGACTGTTAGTGCCCAATTACTGAGTAGGAGTTAACACCAACAGCCAGAACAGAGTAGATGGAGCAGGACTCTATTCACAGCAGGCATTCAGGACACAGGCCATTAGAGAGAAGAGGAAAAGCTGTCACACTGTTAGTTAGAGCAGCAGTCCAGTCTGGGAGTTTGGTAGAGAGGAGAGAGAGGACATTGAAGGTGCACAGTTGGGACATTACCTGTGGAGGATTCCTGCTGCTTTTCTCTTTTTCTTCTCTTCTTCTTGCCCTGTTGAAACACACAACCAGACACACAGAGAGTCAGTAGGGGAAAACAACCACACACACAGAGAGTCAGTAGGGGAACACAACCAGACAGACAGAGAGTCAGTAGGGGAACACAACCACGCACACAGAGAGTCAGTAGGGGAACACAACCAGACACACAGAGAGTCAGTAGGGGAACACAACCACACACACAGAGAGTCAGTAGGGAAACACAACCACACACACACAGAGTCAGTAGGGGAACACAACCACACACACACAGAGAGTCAGTAGGGGAACACAACCACACACACAGAGAGTCAGTAGGGGAACACGACCACACACACAGAGAGTCAGTAGGGGAACACAACCACACACACAGAGTCAGTAGGGGAACACAACCACACACACACACAGAGAGTCAGTAGGGGAACACAACCACACACACAGAGAGTCAGTAGGGGAACACAACCACACACACAGAGTCAATAGTCTGAAGAGAGTGATTAAGTCTGAAGTGTCATATTGGGGAGAGGATGTGGAAACAGCTACGCAAAGACTCGTCTAGCTTCGCTGCTCCCTGAAGCAGTGTGTGTGTGTGTGTGTGTGTGGTTATGGGCCACGGGAGAAAACCCCATAACTGCGTGGGTGGCCTTCCCTTTCCTGTTTTGCTAACAGATCACATGACTACTTTTGTTTTCTGGCTTGTGTTTGGGAAGGGTAGACTATAGCAGGGTGTAGACTAGAGCTGCAATTAGTTTGAATGTGTTTTGGGACAGCATTTTCTCAGACAATTTTTTACATCTTTGGTGAAATCAGAAGAAAGATACACGGAAATAGACATTAAAATGTTAAAGAGTAAAATGTATGTTCACATAAAAAACGTTATCCACAGTACATCGCGTCATATTAATCTCATTTAAACTCAATCAGATGCAGTCGTAAAAGCTTCATGCACAACCTCGTTGACAATGCCACCACAACCAGCTCGTAACCCTCTTTACCCTAACCAGCTAATCTCACAACTATCCACAGCTAAGAGAGAGAGAGAGAGAAATTAGAGAGCCAAGTCCCTATTGTGTGTTATGATACAGAAGCCCAAACTCTTATCAAGCCAAGGAAAGGAAATAGGCTGTGTAAAAGATCTCCAGGAAGGCAAGAAAGTGAGCTCTCTCCCTTTGAGCCTCATCGTGTCTGTTTTCATATGGGGTGAGAGAAGACTGGCAATTAATAGTCCAGGAAACCACCTCCCATAGAAATACATCCATATACATAGCTAGCTTACATAACATTAGCCACCTTCAACCCTCTATGCCTGCCCTAAGGGAGGGTATAGCCTAATAGTGGTCCCCCAAAGCCCAGAAAGCCTCTCCAGCCCAGCTCCCAGCTGTCCTCTCCCTCTCAACAGTCTGAGCCTCACCGCCCGAGGAGGAGAGCAAGCCAAAGCCACCCTGCTGTTAGTAGAGCGGGTAAGGGGGGTAAAATGTGTGCCCTACCCAATCAGCTTTACTCTTTTCCCCCGCGCACCCTCTAAGGCCTGCATCCTGGAAGAGTTCAACAGCAACTTCACAATTGAGCATAGCACAGAAGAGTAGTTAAGCAGCAACAAACATTACATAGAGACGATAACATGTCTCTCTACTACACATCATATTTATCAGTACAGTATTTGAAGCAATTCTCTTAACTACTTATTAACAAATTTTACAAGCAAGCCCACTACTAATTACAGATTTCATAGTCAGTGCACTTATACTAAGGTCCAGTTGCAACAGTACAAGGGTGCCCTCCATGCATATAACTACCAGTGATATAAAAACCTATTAAAGTAATACAGAGACAAGACAAGAGGGTAGTGCTAGGTTTGCAGCTGACTGTGTAATGCTATGTGTAGTAAAAGCGAAGCTCGTCATGCGTCCCTAACAGCAAAGCACTCAACAGCCATTAAATCACCTCTCTGAACAGCACTGAACAGTCATTAATGACCAACTTATGTCCAGTATGCCCTATCTCATTCTCAAAACCCACTCTAAAGGAATGGCATGCCAAGAGGTTATAACACTGGTCAAAGAGGTTATAACACTACAGTCATAGACTAGTCCAGTGTTTCCAAAACTCTGTCCCCGGGACCCCAAGGGGTGCATGTTTTGGTTTTTAGCCCTAACACTGCACAGCTGATTCAAATGATCAAAGCTTGATGATTCGTTGATTATTTGAATCAGCTGTGTAATGCCAGGGCAAAAAACAAAACATCCACCCCTTGGGGTCCCAAGGACCAAGTTTGTGAAACCCTGGACTAGTCTCTCTAACATGAACTGCACTGATACATTACCAACTCTGGAAATGTGTCAAATAAATACTGTATATATTGGATAAAATAGGTTTATATTTCTATGTGTAGACACTAGCCTTATTGATTGACAGTTGGCAGGGTGGGGTGTTCATGCTGTGTGTGATGTTTGTAAGCAGGAAGGGGAGGGCCTTACGTAGTTGTCTCTGGCGGACCAGCTGGGGTAAAGCTGCATGTGTAGCTGCCTCTCCTTCCTGGCCAGCTCATAGTACTTGGCCTGCTCCTCCCGGGTCAGGGCGTGCCACTGCAGGAGGGGAGACACACATGAACACATACACAAAACAAAGAAGCCATTTTGATTTAGTTCATTAGCCTAGACAATGCTGAAATCAGAACTGTGACATGACTAGAACCTCTGTGTAGATCGTCTCTAATAGGTCACACTGGACGCATTTGTTGGGATATAAACACAATTATAAACTGGGTGGTTTGAGCCCTGAATGCTGATTGGCTGACAGACAACGTCATGTATGGTATTCATCACATTGAGATATTTCAGCATCATGGTATTCAGTCAGTCAGGTTCAGGGGGTAACTCACAGGGTAGTACTTCACATTACTGAGATATTTCTCTCAAGTCCATCTCTCATGTGTGAAATTAACAGCAGGGGATGAGGTGAGGGATTTGGGAATGAATCTGTCTATGCTGCACGAGTATTCATGGATGTGTGTGTGTTTCAGCAGTGTGTGTGTGCGTGTTTCAGTGCAAGTGTTTATGTTTCATCATGTGTGTGTGTGTGTGCTCGCTGCTCACCCTTCTACCCAGTATCTGGTTGATGGCAGCGCTCTCCTTCAGGGTGCACTCAGCGATCACCTTGGCCCTCATCTCCTTCATGTACAGCATGAAAGCATTCAGAGGCTTCTTGATCACCGGCTTCTTAGGCTCCTTCTCCCGCCTGGGCTCTTGGTGAGGCTTACTGAGAGAGAGAGAGAGAGAGAGAGAGAGAGAGAGAGAGAGAGAGAGAGAGGACGAGAGTTAGACAGAGAGTTAGACAGAGAGAGTTAGACAGAGAGAGAGAGAGAGAGAGAGAGAGAGCAAAGGAACACAAGATCAACATGGACACCCATGGTGAATATGTACACAAGAACATTCATCCATCTAAGCTTTTGATACACATTAAATGAATGCATGAAAGGGATACTATAGTACTCATTGTGTGCCATGTAGCAAACAACCACACACAGATCACACATTTCCTATGAAAGCTCTAGGAGGCAGTGTAGAGATGTGGGTGCACCTTGGTACTTACGCGTACATGTTCCTCTCGTAATGGTCGTGATGGTCCTGTTTGCCTGAAGGGTGCATGATGGCTGGGTGTGGGATCCCTGTGGGGTGCATGCCTGGCCCCAGCATCAGAGAGTGAGAGAACCTAGAGGAAGGGAGAGAGAGAGAGAAAGGCCATATTAGAGACACATATTCCCTCAGATTACACAGAATTTGAAAACAAACCCAATTTTGATAAACTCCCATCTCTACTGGGTGAAATACCACAGTGTGCCTCACAGCAGCAAGACGTGTGACCTGTTGCCACAAGAAAAGGGCAACCAGTGAAGAACAAACACCATTGTAAATACAACCCATATTTATGTTGATTTATTTTCCCATTTGTACTTTAACTATTTGCACAATGTTACAACGCTGTATATAGACATAATACGACATTTGAAATGTCTTTATTCTTTTGGAACTTCTGAGTGTAATGTTAACTGTTAATTATTATTGTTTATTTCACTTTTGTTTACTATCTACTTCACTTGCTTTGGCAATGTTAACATATGTTTCCCATGCCAATAAAGCCCTAAATTGAATTGAATTGAATTGAGAGAGAGAGAGAGAGAGAGAGAGAAGGGTAGTAAGAGAGACAGGGAGAAAGAGAGAGACAGAGACCATAGCATCAGAAAATATGTTTAATCTTTATGTGAAGCGCTGAAGCACGAGGGTGGCTGGTTGGCCCTGTAAGCATTGGCTTCCAGATGGTCCTCTCAGGGCAGTAGGACTATGAGCAGTATCACTCAACGCCAGCAGATGGAGCTCTAGTCACTTGCAGAAAAAAACTAGGAAGCGCTGGTAGATAGACTTGCTATATGTTTTATTAAATACTTATTTTCAGCATGTGGTTCACTGAGGTCATTTTTGAAATTCATATTGTTGATTATACACTACATGACCAAAAGTATGTGGACACCTGCTCGTCGAACATCTCATTCCAAAATCATGGGCATTAATATGGAGTTGGTCCCCCTTTTCTGCTATAACAGCCTCAAATCTTCTGGGAAGACTTTCCACTAGATGTTGGAACATTGCTGCAGGGACTTGCTTCCATTCAGCCACAAGAGCATTAGTAAGGTCGGGCACTGATGTTGGGCGATTAGGCCTGGTTTGCAGTCAGTGTTCCAATTCATCCCAAAGGTGTTCGATGGAGTTGAGGTCAGGGCTCTGTGCAGGCCAGTCAAGTTCTTCCACACAAACCCTTTCTGTATGGACCTTGCTTTGTGCACAGGCGGCATTGTCATACTGAAACAGGAAAGAGCCTTCCCCGAACTGTTACCACAAAGTTGGAAGCACAGAATCGTCTAAAATGTCATTGTATGCTGTAGCGTTAAGATTTCCCTTCACTGGAACTAAGGGGTCTAGCCCGAACCATGAAAAACAGCCCCAGACCATTATTCCTCCTCCACCAAACTTTACAGTTGGCTTTATGCATTCGGACTGGTAGCGTACCCAGATTTGTCCGTCGGACTGCCACATGGGGAAGCGTGATTCCTCACTCCAGAGAATACGTTTCCACTGCTACAGAGTCCTAGACGTTTCCACTTCACAATAACATCACTTACAGTTGACCGGGGCAGCTCTAGCAGGGCAGAAATTTGACAAACTGACTTCTTGGAAAGGTGTGGCTGAAATAGCCAAATCCACTAATTTGAAGGGGTGTCAATGTCCTTGGAATGAGATGTTCGACGAGCAGGTGTCCACATACTTTTGGTAATGTAGTGTATATATTCTGATTTATTTAATTCCATTCTGGTGATTATTCTTCCAGTATAAGATAATGTTTTGTTCAACCTACTAAACATTAAAGTTCTACAGTCTCACTCTGAACTGATGGGAATAAAAGAAAGCTGTGTGACATAGATGTTTGGTGACATTTAAATGTGAACCATGTCCCCAGCTTGGAGTTACTGCTGAAACTAAGTGAGCAAACACGTTTGGCTCGCCAGCTGCATGTTTTCGGCTCTCCAGTTACAGTGACAGAGGAGAGATTCCATGACTAAGCTTTTGCCTAATCAGTAAAGCAACAACAGTCATCTGCAGGCAGTTTACAGTGGTTTATAGCATCTCTCTTTGTCACAGCAACAGGAGACACACTGCTGCACTCACTGTTCCGTCCAGGAGCACAGAACAGTTGTCTCTTCGCGTGTGTCTCCACACAGTTGCAGGTTATAGCAATTGGCACACACAAAGCCAGGACACACATGTTATGGAGGCCCCTGTACAAGGCAATAGCAAAGGGCACATGGGAAGAGCAAAAGCATTGTTCTGGAATAGTGGTAGGGGGCATGTTTGACGCAATGCCCTCCCCAGACTGAAGCAGCTCAGCTCATACTGTACCTGGTGTAGGAAGAGCTGTTGGGGAGACTGGAAGAGTAGGACTGTCTGAATCCACATGAGGACTGGGGATAGACAGGCTGACTTTGCCTGTGATTGGGGAGGACAAATAGGGATGCAACACGGGTCAACTAGGCTGCTGGCCAAAGCCTAACTTCCTACAATATGTTTAGATGCCTCTCTGACTGGTAGTGTATTATATAAAAAATGGAAGTCTGGCTTCTCAGTCTACTAGCTAGCCCATGAGGGCGCTTGATCATGACTGGTTAAGGAGTTAAGCCCACCCTAATAAAGTCACCTGGGGAAGGAGAGTTGTTTGTTTAAGAGATAACAGAACTCCACCCATGAGCTTCATGCCAGTCAGAGCTCCATGTGGGGCTGTGTATGGGCCTGCTGCATCCCCAGCCAGCAGGGGATCTACGTCCGGACAAGACATGACTGGGTTAACCTCACTGAAGGTGCTGCTGTATATATGACATGACTGTGTGGAGGGTGGAAAATGGATGGATGGAGGGTGGATTTGAACAGGAGCCTTTGATATGCAGCAGCCCCCCATCCACGTCCTTCAACCCTCTCCAGCCCTCGTCAACACCAGGAGGTCCCTGGGATCAAGGTAGGCAGAGTAGGCTCAGTGTCCGGGGGGCTACCAGGTCCATAGGCCTCTCTCAGGCAGGGATTAACCAAATCAAATCAAATGTTATTTGTCACATGCGCCGAATACAACAGGTGTTGTAGACCTTACAGTGAAATGCTTACTTACAAGCCCTTAACCAAAAATTATTTAAGAAAAAATAAGTGTTAAGTAAAAAATGTTAAGTAAATGTAACAAATAATTCAACAGTAGCAGTAAAATAACAATAGCGAGGCTCTATACAGGTGTACCAGTACAGAGTCAATGTGTGGAGGTACAGGTTAGTCAAGGTAGTTGAGGTAATATGTACATGTAGGTAGAGTTAAAGTGACTATGCATAGATAATAAACAGAGAGTAGCAGCGGCGTAGAAGATGGGTCTGGTGGCCCTTTGATTAACTGTCCAGGAGTCTTATGGCTTGGGGGTAGAAGCTGTTGTAGGAGTAGGAGGCCCCTACAGTGGGCTGTCCCTACACTAGGATGACCCTACACTAGGATGTCCCTACACTAGGATGACCCTACACTAGGATGTCCCTACACTAGGATGTCCCTACACTAGGATGACCCTACACTAGGATGTCCCTACACTAGGATGTCCCTACACTAGGATGTCCCTACACTAGGATGTCCCTACAGTGGGCTGTCCATACAGTGGGCTGTCCCTACAGTGGGCTGTCCATACAGTGGGCTGTCCCTACAGTGGGCTGTCGGTACAGTGGGCTATCCATACAGTGGGCTGTCCCTACAGTAGGCTGTCCCTACAGTGGGGGCCAGAAGACAATACACATCCTCCCAGGCCCCAGTCACGTGCCATATAGTGGCCAGAGAGGGACACACCACCAGCTCTTTGTCATGACAAAGGAGTCCCAGTGGCTGACATCTCCTTTCTTTGCTCTCTCTTCCACAAACAAAGAGGGACACAAGACCCCACCCCCCCCAAAAACCAACAACAAACCAAACACAATCTGCACTAAGAAGATTACAAGTTTGTAAACAAGATGATTTTTTGACAATACCACAGAAAGTCTGCAGTGACCGTTAACTTAAGTGTCTGAAACAAAAGGCAGTGAGCTCGGTGATGGAGACAGACCATGGAAATAGTAGCAATCTGACTCGTGCCGAGCGGAGCCTGTTTAGGGATTGCCAATGTCCTCCACCAGCTTTAAAGACACACAGCACATGTGAATGGGACGTAGTCTTAGCTGCCATTCCATTAGAGTAAACCAAATCCCCATCACATTTAAGATAAGCCCACAACTGTTCAGGGGGATTTGCACAAAGTTATTCTGCCAGTTACAGATTTCTAATAAAATGGATTTGTAAAGTTAAACTCAAGTCAATGAATGGATTGTTAGCCAGAGCGTGTGTTCCAACAATGCTGTCTGAGATTATGGGTGTTAAAACATGCTCTGATTTGGCATCGTATACCCTTTCTGTGATGCTGGGAAGGCAATAGTTTAATTTTGAGACTGGATATGACCCCTGAATCCAAGGCAAGGCATTCATATGTGACCTGCTCATTACTGTATGCGTAACCTCAAGACAACAAGCTATAAAGGGATGAAGTGGTTGCCATGCAACAAAAGGCGTAGGTGAGACTGGACTGGTTGATGTAGCTAGCAGGGGTCAGTAGTGCAGGTCAGTGTGGTGTATGTGTTTCTGTAAAAAAGAATAGTAAAATAATCATGTTTTACAGTAAAATGTGTTGTTTTACATGACATAGTAGTATGGCGCCCATGTAGTAAATTAGGGTCAAGTGCCTTGCCGAAGGGCACATCGACAGACTTTTCACCTTGTTGGCTCGGGTATTCGAACCAGCGACCTTCTGGTTACTGACCCAACGCTCTAACCGCTAGGCTACCTGCCGCCTGTGTGCGCACGCGTGTGTGTACGAGAGAGTATGTGACTGTGTGTGTGTATGTGTGTGCATGAGACTTACCAGCCCATGGAGGGGGGCATCTGTCCCACACCGCCAGGGGGTAGGGAGTAGAAGCCTGAGATGTCCTGGGACTGGGGCCTGTGAATGCCTGGAGGGGACACGCAGGAGAAGACAGGCTCGTTAACTCAGGGCCCCTGACTCAGCAAGGGCCTCATTACCTGGCTGGGCACCTACCATTACACACACAGGTCACGCACACAGGTCACACACACACACAACCATACCCATTCTCATACACCCCTACTGTGTGTGTGTGTGTGTATCTATGTGGGTGTGTGCTCACTAGCTAATTGGAATGGTCAAGGGGGTGTTGATGTACGAGAACTAAGGTCAAATGTCACAGGTTTCCACCAGAGGCCCCCAGCATCTTGTTGATCCAGTACATCTGACTCACTACCAAGTGAAGTGGTAAAAACCTCAGAGCCAGCCTCCTGTGAAAATTACATTGCCATTCTGAACTTCTGTAGTCTTCTCCTTGGGCCAGCTGTTCGACTGTTTGGTCCCTGCTGCCTGCATTGCACCACCAACAATAGCTTTCTGATAAAGGGAGCTTGAACCAAGCTACACGTTCCTTCCCATGATGTGTCAGTCAGTCAGTCAGTCAGTCAGAAGCCTGTGAGAAAACGTGATGTTTTCCATTATCGAGATGGGCCCACATAAAAGAGCAGCGTCCCGAAACAAAAAAAAAAAGTCTCTCCGCTCCTTTCAAAGGAAGTCATTTGTCAACAGAGAGCACCTAGCACTTAAGCGCAACCCGAAGGTAACCTATATTTGTTACAGAAGAATGCTGCAGATGACTGTAATTTGCCGTTGCTGTAGGCCTGTTTCTGGACTGGACCATCTATAAATCTGAAGGACTGGAATGTGACTGAGTCAACGTGACTCTCTCATCCCTCCCTCCCTCCCTCCCTCCCTCCCTCCCTCCCTCCCTCCCTCCAGACCCCTTCCTGAAAAAGCCCCTGTCCTTCGTGTACAGAACAGCTTGCAGTCACAGTCTCTACTCTGCCGACTCCAAAGAGGTCTACAGAGGCAACTTTAACCACACTAGATTTCTGATGAGTTTGCAATAATAATACCTACATTTAACTTAAACTTTTCCTCTTTTTTATTTTTTGCCTTATGCTTATTAATCTGTTAACTATTTTTTTGCTCTACTAATTATTACCGTAAATAACAACATTAAATACTCCTGGACTTACTATTTAAAAACATTAGACCCAAGATCGTTCAGCTAACTGTATTAGTCACCAGTGAAAGATAAAACCGGTTAGTTAAATAACCCCCCAAGATGTTGTTAGGATACACTGTTTAAAATAAAATGTCAATACTGATTACCTTTTACTGTAGCCCAAACCATAATAAGTGAAACTGCTATCATATCACTGTTCTAAATGACTGGACAGTACAGTCGTGGCCAAAGGTTTTGAGAAGTATTGGTCTCCACAAAGTTTGCTGCCTCAGTGTTGATGATGGCAATTTGCATTCATCTTTGATGAATCCCTTTTCCGATTGTTTGGGCCATCCGGAAAACACCTTGTCCGGAGAAGACAAGGTGAGCGCTACCATCAGTCCTGTGTCATGCCAACAGTAAAGCATCCTGAGACCATTCATGTATGGGGTTGCTTCTCAGCCAAGGGAGTGGGCTCACTCACAATTTTGCCTAAGAACACAGCCATGAATAAAGAATGGTACCAACACATCCTCCGAGAGCAACTTCTCCCAACCATCCAAGAATGCCTTTTCCAGCATGATGGAGCACCTTGCCATAAGGCAAAAGTGATAACTAAGTGGCTCGGGGAAGAAAACATCAACATTTTGGGTCCATGGCCAGGAAACTCCCCAGACCTTAATCCCATTGAGAACTTGTGGTCGATCCTCAAGAGGCGGGTGGTCAAACAAAAACCCACAACTTCTGACAAACTCCAAGCATTGATTATGCAAGAATGGCCTGCCATCAGTCAGGATGTGGCCCAGAAGTTATTTGACAGCATGCCAGGGCGGATTGCAAAGGTCTTGAAAAAGAAGGGTCAACACTGCAAATATTGACTCTTTGCATAAACTGAATGTCATTTTCAATGAAAGCCTTTGACACTTATGGAATACTTGTAATATTTCAGTGTACCATAGTAACTACTGACATAAAGATCTAAGAACAATGAAGCAGCAAATTTTGTGGAGACCAATACTTGTGTCATTCTCAAAACTTTTGGCCACAACTGTAGACCTCGAAAACAACCCAAAGAGGAACACCAGTAGAGACAGTACAGTAGCTTTGGTTTCTATTGCACTTCTCTGTTTCTCTACCCATTTTCCTCCCCAGTTGGTAGTTCCAGTCTCGTCCCATCTCTGCAAATCCCGTACGGACTCGGGAGAGGTGAAGGGTCGTGCGTCCTCCGAAACACAACCCACCAAGCCACACTGCCTCTTGACACAATGCACACTTAACCCAGAAGCCATCTGCATCAATGTGTTGGAGGAAACACCGTATACCTGATGACCGTGCGTCGCCTCATGGGTCTCCCAGTCCTGGCTGGCTGCGACACAGACAGGGCTCGAACCCACATCTGTAGCAACGCAGCTTGCACTTAGACCACTGCACCACTCAGGAGGCCCACTTCTCTCTGTTTCACTCTGTACTTCACCCTAATGCAGCCACATCTGACGACTGCACACGTGAACAACATGGTGTGACTTTGGTTCAGTATGATGGTTGACACTACAATTACGGCCTACACCGGCCAAACTCGGACGACACTGGGCCAGATTGAATCACAAATTGACTGACAGGTTGACTGACATGCAGGAAGAATGGCTGAGTGAGGGAAAGGAAGAAGGATGGAGGGTATGTGAAGGGCCTATGGTCAGAGAAGCTGCTGGAAACTCAGACTGACTGTCAGCTGTAGTCTCTGTCAGCTGTGAAATGTGAGGTAAGAGTGATGTGATTTGATGATGTGTGAGCTAAGGGGATGTAGCACAGTAATAGGGGTGAGGTGAGATGGTGTGAGAAGGGGGTAAGGACTCTGAGGTATCAGGTGTGTACAGGGAGGCCCAGACCTCTCATTATGGGGTGAGTCACTGGCATCAACTCTCACATCCCCCCGGGCATTGTCATGCTACCTAGCTACTACACTGCCCAGCCCCAGTCTAGACAAGGAGTGGCAGAACAGGGGGAATCACAGCTGGAGACTGAGAGAGATTGTCTGGGCTGAGGCCTGCTACCCTGCACTGCTCTTTGAGAGGGGCTTTGACTCTCTGCCCCTGTCTCTCTGAGTTGTCGGAGAAAGGCCCTGACACAGGCAGTAGTATTGAGAGACAAACAGACAGACAGACAGACAGACAGACAGATACAGTCTTGGGCACAGACCAACTACAGCCACACTGATCACTATTCAGTCTTCATCAGATCGCTACAGGAGGACATTTTCATCAGCTCCTTAATTAAAGCTGTGTTTGGGTTAAAATGTAGTTTTTCCCTTCCACTGAAAATGAATCAGATCTATAGAATTGATAAAGATGAAAATTAACACGTGTATCCATCTCGATCTCACTGTATGTGAGTAGTACGCTTGTGTGAGGAGATGTTGAGGAGAGTGATGGAGTGCTTGTGGTGTGTGTGGGTCTGTGAGTGACTATGCAAGCCAAGTGTGCGAGCGACTGTGAGAGTGTGCTAAGCAGAACCTTGTGGATGGCCCTGTGTGATTGTCACCCTAATTGCTTCCAGCTCTGTGTGTATGTATGTGTGTGTGTGTGTTTGA
The DNA here is from genome assembly GCA_023634145.1 of Thymallus thymallus. Taxonomy (NCBI): domain Eukaryota; kingdom Metazoa; phylum Chordata; class Actinopteri; order Salmoniformes; family Salmonidae; genus Thymallus; species Thymallus thymallus. Next base: position 36,220,293 of record CM042391.1, read on the forward strand.
GGGGGGTTGTGTGGCAAGCAGCCCCTCTTGGGGATGGGACCACTTCAAGTGCGGTGGTGGGACACCCGGAGGCTCCCTGGAAAGAAGGGCCTGTCTCTAGCCTCCATCCCAAATGGCACCCTTTTCCCTACATAGTGCACTAGTTTTGACCAGGGCGCATAGGGCTCTGGTGAAAAGTAGTGCACTATACAGGGAATAGGGTGCCATTTGGGATGCAGAGCCTGTCTCCTGGCTGCAGAGCCTGTCTCTGGGCTGCAGCTGCTGCTCGGCTCCACACAGCTCCACTGCTGCAGCTCAGGAACCAGGGGTGGATGTGGGTGTGTGTGTATGTGGATGTGGGTGAAAGACAGCAGCAGCACGAACACAGAACCAGGAGTTTTTCCTGACTGCATGAACTGACCAGGAAAATCTCCAGACCCAAGTAATTGGCTTTGAATTAGTTTTTCATGGTAAGGTCACAGCAGTGGACTCCACAGAGAGTTCGGGCCCAGATGGATGATGAAAGGGGACTATATTCTTCTTCTGGTGTTCCTAACCTTCAGGATTGCTGTTCAAATTCAGCAGGAAGTACCACGTTGGTTCAGGTGAAAAAACGACCATATACAATGGGAACCGAGAAGGCTAGAGGACCATTGTACTACTCTGCTGTGGTGACTGACAGGAGAAGTCAGACCTTCCAACTGGCCTGGCTAGTGTGTGTTAGGATGAGGGAGATGATTGGGTGACCTACCTTTCTGACTCATGTCTGTGGGCAGGTGAGGGGGGCTGGGGTTGAAGTGGTCGTTGCTGTAGGGTAGGAGGGACGTCAGGGGGTGCATCCCGTGAGACTGCTGGACCACTGAAACTTTGTTGGACTGCAACAGAGAGTGAGGGAGAGAGAGAGGCGGTCGTCATTTTAAGCATGGCTTGGAACAAACAGATGTGCTTTGGAAGATGAATACATTTGCTCCCATTGGGTTTGCTGGGGATTTGGGGATGGGGGAGGGGGTACATTTGATCGATAGGCCTTTGATGATCAAGGGAGGCTGCGTGAGAGCTTGTTTACTTTCATGTTTTTGTTTACAAATGGCTTTCAATAACTTACGTGAAATCCAGTTATGTCTAATGCTAACAGCATGCTGTGTGACATATGATATGTCACAGTGGTTACCATGTTGGAGGTATTCGCCTGTTCTTGGACACAGTTCCAATAGCAGAGCCTTTCATATTTTGTCAGTGTGTGTGTGTGTGTGTATGTGTATGTGTTTGAAAGTTTGGCTGAGGCATTGATTTTCATGTGTATGTAAATACAGCTCTGGAAAAAATTAAGTAACCACTGCAAAATTGTCAGTTTCTCTGGTTTTACTATTTATAGGTATGTGTTTTAGGTAAAATGTACATTTTTGTTTTATTCTATAAACTATTTATCACAAATTCCAAATAAAAATATTGTCATTTAGAGCATTTATTAGCAGAAATGACAACTGGTCAAAATAACAAAAAAGATGCATTGTCAGACCTCGAATAATGCAAAGAAAATAAGTTCTTATTAATTTTTAAACAACACAATACTAATGTTTTAACTTAGGAAAAGTTCAGAAATCAATATTTGGTGGAATAACCCTGATTTTCAATCACAGCCTCCAGCAGCAGCAGCACTACTGAGAGAGGCTGAGGCTCCAGCAGCAGCAGCAGCACCACTGAGAGAGGCTGAGGCTCCAGCAGCAGCAGCACTACTGAGAGAGGCTGAGGCTCCAGCAGCAGCAGCAGCACCACTGAGAGAGGCTGAGGCTCCAGCAGCAGCAGCACTACTGAGAGAGGCTGAGGCTCGCCTGGCCACTTCACATTGGCCCCCTGCTATTTTAGAAAGTGAATGCCTTATCACTTTAAGGCAGTCCTTCCACACGCACTGACACCTTATTAAAACACACTTTCAACATCCCCCCTATTATCCCCACCTGATTACATAAAATCTAAAACTCCTAACACAGGATCTCATGAGTATGCTGTGGGGAAAGCTAAATCAAAATACTACCACAGCTTTTAATGTTGTGTACACATGCAGACATAAAACACACAGCAACACAACATTAGAGCTGAGAGAGCGCAAGAGAGAGAGAGAGAGAGATAGAGGGAACAACTGCAACTGACAGACCAGGTGGTCTACAGTATATTCAGGAGTCTACAGTATATTCAGGAACATTGTGCAAAAAAGCATCTCTTTCCCTCCAGGACCACCGGTTTCGTTCCAAGGTCTGAGGGTGATGTACCATCATAACATTATAGCTGTTAGCCGCCACACAAATGAATATTTTATGTTTCTTGACGTCTCTCCCTTCCTAAAGGAAATTAGCCGTCCTTGAAGTGATTCTCTATGTGCGTTCCTTTTTTACACATACTCACAGAGACCAAATGAGCACACTCCTTTAACGTATAATTATCAGCCTCCCTCTATTTAAACCCCCCCCCACCCCCCCAGCCCCACACACACACACACACACACACAACTTAGACATAATTGTGTTTCTGTCTTTGTAACGGAATACATGCACAGGATCGAGTTCACACACACACACACACACACACACACACACACACACACACACACACACACACACACACACACACACACACCCACACACACACACCCACAGAGAGGTGAATTAACTCAAGACTTCAATCTAACTCGAATCTAAATCTTTGGTCTCCGATAACATCAAAGCCAAAATTCCAATTAGATATAAAACCTTTTAAAGTACGGCAAACGCACAGTGCTCATCCTTCAGTAATCTAATTTAACTTAAAAGGACATATATTAGCATATTGATATTGCCTTTTATCTGGCGGGGTTGTGTTTGAACAGGAATCCGGTGTTAAATAAAAGAAGTAATGGTGTTTGAGACATCACTGGGAATGAATGATGGATGATGACCCCCCCCCCCCCCCCCCCCCGCCCCACAGCCAATAGACTACACCTTCACCCCCCCCCCCCCCACACACACACACACACCACGGCCCAATAGGCTACACCTTCACCCCCCCCCCCCCCCCACACACACACACACACACCACGGCCCAATAGGCTACACCTTGACCCATGTCTCTGCCTCTTCATTCCCTATGCTGATGAAACACTTTGCACATAATGTATTCTTTGGTCTTCACAGACCTAAGTAGGGTTTTTTGAAGAGGAAATGAGGGGTCCTGTTCGGAGCACAGCCGGAGTGCTTTGAGAGTAACATCTTTAATCTCTCTATTTCATCGTTGATGCATTTAACGCACTCACTTCTCCGATGTTCATTATCTAGGCCTTCTGCTATTTATCAAGGTTGAATGAGCTACAATCATTTGGATTGAATGGTCTTGTTTGGGGCTTTCAAGTAGTTGAAAAAATACATGTAATAAAGTGAGCATTCACTTTCAATGACAGGTCATCATTGTAAATAATAATTTGTTCTTAAATCGACTTACCTGTATAAATAAAAGGGGAAAAAAAGAGAGATACATCTAAATCAGAGTCATGTTGTTCATTAGTATTTTTGTAACATTGTCATGAATTAAGATAAAAGATAAAATAGCATTGATAAAACACTCACTTCCCACGTGAATCCGTCCTAAGTTACCATGAATTGCAGTAGTGTTAAGACAGGCAAGTACACAGATGAGCAGGAGGGGAGACCGTTGTAACTGTTAACCCATCCACTGTACCACCACCACACTGAGCCAGAGCCTCGCTGTGGTGGGGCTGTGGGATAACCTGTGCTAGGCATTACTCATAGACACACACTCAACAGTACCCACACACCCTCAGGTTTGTGTGTTAGCAGGTGTATAGAGGGGGAAATTACCCACACCTGATTGAGTGAGAGTGAAAGGGCTGGCTGAAGGGGCACAGGAAGTTGTCAGAATGAGACCTGAGACTTTTGCATTCTGTTTGATCTTGGAACTGGCTATGTGCTATACATGAGCACAAGCCAGCTAGGGATGGAAATCATTTTTAAGAGTGTTCTGGATGACTAAGTTTAAGGTTTCTATAAAAAGACTGAGACAGTAAATATAACAACAACAAAAAGTAGAAAGCTATCCTGTATAAGAGGGATTCTGTTCGGATGTTTATATTTGCTTGAGTGCGTGTGTGTGTGTGTGTGTGTGTGTGTGCTTGCGTGGATGTGTTTATGCAAGTGTCCGACTGGGCACAAACTGGTTGAATCAACGTCAACATATTGTGATGTGGAATCTACGTGGAAAATATTTGAAAAAAGTGTCATGTAATCGTGGTTACCAAATTTCAACATAGACAAAGCTTGGATAAAATATGTTGAATTGGGAACTTTAAAACAATGTCAGATCTTCAAGGTTATATCCTCTATCAGAAAAAAAACTGTCTGGGCAGCACCTCCTACTGAAGAATGTATCTATCTACAGCTACCCTTTGGTCTCCCATCCAGGGTTTTAACCAAGCCCAGCCCTGTTTAGCTATGATATTTGTCACTGTCTGTTACCAATGTGCATGAGAATGATTGATGAGAGATCTCCACTGTTGCTATCGAAGTCATTCCAAAGGGTAGGTTTAAAAGAGCAAATGAAATGTGACCATATGTTATCACTCACATATCATCAATTATGCTTTTTAGGCCTTTATACTGCCTTCAGAAAGTATTCACACTCCTTGACTTTTTCCACATTTGTTGTGTTACAGCCTGAATTTTTGATTTTATGCCACTGGCCTACACACAATATCCCATAATGTCAAAGTGGAATAATGTTGCATTTTTGAAAGCTGAGTCAATAAGTATTCAACCCCTTTGTTATGGAAAGCCTAAATAAGTTAAGGAGTACACATTTGCTTAACAAGTCACATAATTAGTTGCATGGACTCAATAATAATAATGTTTAACATGATTTTTTAATGACTACCTCATCTCTGTACCCCACACATACAATTATTTGTAAGGTCCCTCAAACCAGCAGTGAATTTCAATCACAGATTGAACCCCAAAGACCAGGGAGGTTTTCCAATGCCTCACAAAGAAGGGCACCGATTGGTAGATGAGTAAAAACAAAAAAAATTATTAATTACACTCTGGATGGTGTATCAATACACCCAGTCACTACAAAGATACAGGCGTCCTCCCTAACTCAGTTGGCAGAGAGGAAAGAAAACCGCTCAGGGATTTCACCATGAGGCCAATTTAAAACAGTTACAGAGTTTAATGGCTGTGATCGGAGAAAACTGAGGATGGATCAACAACATTGAAGTTACTACACAATACTAACCTAATTGACAGAGTGAAAAGAAGGAAGTATGTTCAGAATAAAAATATTCCAAAACATGCATCCTGTTTGGACTTTATGTCCTGAATACAAAACGTTATGTTTGGAGCAAATCCAATACAACACATCACTGAGTACCACGCTTCATATTTTCAAGCATGGTGGAGGCTGTATCATGTAATGGGTATTCTTTTCATCAGCAAGGACTACAGCGTTCAGTCTGCTTTTCCACAGACACTGGGAGAGAAATTCACCTTTCAGCAGGACAATAGCCTAAAACACAAGGCCAAATATACACTGGAGTTGCTTACCAAGATGACATTGAATGTTATAAGGAGAAGATGGAGGACAAGCTGAGGCAGAGCTCCCCAGGCCACACACCCTCACGGCTGTCCCACCCCCACTCAGCTCATAGCACCTCTGTTGAGACAATCAGCGACCCCACCTCCGCCCCTGCTCCCTCTGGACTAATCCTCAACACCCCCCTTACCCCCACCTGGGCTGGCTTTCACCACCAACCAAGTGAAGAGAGAGCTGGAGAGACTACATCAGTGGAAAGCGGCGGGCCCTGATGGCATCAGCCCAAGGGTGCTTAGGGTCTGTGCTGACCAACTGTGTGGAATACTCCAGCGATGCTTCAACCTTAGCCTGAGCCTAGAAAGGGTCCCTGTGCTGTGGAAAACATCCTGCCTCGTCCCAGTGCCCAAGAAGGCGCACCCCACTGTCCTGAATGACTTCAGACCTGTAGCGCTAACATCCCACATCATGAAGACCCTGGAAAGGTTAGTCCTTGCTCACCTCAGACCCCTGGTGTGTACATCACTGGACACCCTGCAGTTCGCATATCAGCGCAACATCGGGGTGGATGATGCAATTATCTACCTTCTGCAGAGGGCCTACTCTCACCTGGACAATGCAGGTTGCACTGTGAGGGTTATGTTTTTTGACTTCTCCAGTGCCATCAACACCATTCAGCCCCTGCTACTGGGTAAGAAGATGAAGAGGATGAAAGTAGAAGTACCCTTAGTCTCCTGGGTCACGGACTACCTTACCGGTTGGCCACAATCTATGCGACTACAGAGCTGTGTGTCAGAACGGGCAGTGAGCAACACAGGGGCCCCTCAGGGAACGGTCCTGTCCCCCTTCCTGTTCACCCTCTACACATCAGACTTCAGATATAACTCTGAAACATGCCACCTACAGAAGTTCTCGGATGACTCCGCAATTGTAGGGTGCATCAGGGGTGGGCAGGAGGAGGAGTACAGGAGCGCAATCAATGACTTTGTGTTGTGGTGTGAGCAGAACCACCTTCAGCTCAACAAAGGAGATGGTGGTGGACTTCAGGCGAACCAAGGCTCAACTGACTGCAGTCCCTATACAGGGGATGGATGTGGAAATGGTTGGGTCATACAAGTTCCTGACAGGCTGCCGGCGGCTATTAGACTATTTAATGCCTCACCGGGGTGCCGTGCCGTCGTCAACATAGACCTAGAACTGTTGGGGTGTTAGGACCTAGTTTAACAATTATGCATCCATCCGTGAGTAACTCTGGTCTGTAATCACTCAATTCAGGTCTGTAATACATATTCATGTACAGTTCTTATATCATATCACATGCAATATTGTAAGTAATTCTTGGAGTTGGACTCAGGAATGCATATTAGTATGTCAGTTGTATATTTTTTCATTGCTTTTAGTATATCGAATGTGCAATACGTGCATTTATCTGTAATTAGACCCTGCGCACTAAGGACTGTATTTTAAGGGAATTACTATTATTACCCTAAATTATATCATACACACATTTAGCTATTTAAGTATCTCTTCCTGTCATTTACCTGTACAGTTAATGTAACCATGCAAATATTCACTTACATGTAAATGTAACTGTATATTTACCTGTACAGTTAATTTAACCATGCAAAATATTCACTTACCTGTTCATTTAACCAGTCTGCATATTAAGTAAACTATTATTACCCTCACTTATATCATACGCACTTTTAGCTATTTAAGTATTTCTCTGCATAGTATAGTTAACCATGCACCATCCACCAATGTATAGTGTACATATTCAGTCATCCACCCATACTATGTCTTTATATAGCTTTTTTTGCACTCAAGACTTCTTGTATTTTGATACATTTTCATCCTGCCGCTCTATGTATCATGTATCGTCATTTTGCACCTGACCTGTGTTTTTTTCGTAGCTGCTTGACAAAGAAATGTCCCCTCGGGGATCAATCAATAAAGTATCTATCTATCTATCTATCTATCTATCTATCTATCTATCTATCTATCTATCTATCTATCTATCTATCTATCTATCTATCTATCTATCTATCTATCTATCTATCTATCTATCTATCTATCTATCTATCTATCTATCTATCTATCTATCTATCTATCTATCTATCTATCTATCTATCTATCTATCTATCTATCTATCTTCCTGAGTGGCCTAGTTACAGTTTTGACATAAATCGGCTTGAAAATCTATGGCAAGACTTGAAAATGGCTGTCTAGCAATGATCAGCAAACAACTTGACAGAGCTTGAAGAATTTTCTAAAGAATAATGTGCAAATATTGTACAATCCAGGTGTGCAAAGCTCTTAGAGACTTACCCAGAAAGACTCACAGCTGTAATCGCTGCCAAAGGTGTTTCTACAAAGTATTGACACAGGGGTGTGAATACCTATGTAAATGAGATATTTCTATATTTTATTTTCAATACATTTGCTAAAAGAGCTGGCGGAGAAACGTCTTAGTATGAAAGGGATATAAGACAGAGGAGGAGGAACTGCGCTACTTGAGTGACAGGGGGCGGGGCTCGGTGTGTGTGGGAAGCAGCCACAAGAGGAGAACAAAAAACAGAGTAAACTATAAAAAATGACATTACACACAGTTGAGTGGCCTTTTAAAATACTGCATGCGATATGGATATTGCGCATGACAATATTAAGATTTTTATGTGAATTTGATTAATTGTGCAGCCCTAATTCAACCTTAAGATGAGTAACACATCCATGGCCATATTTCAAGGTTACTGTAACTACACATTTATTTTTATGCACTGTAATCATAAAGCCTGGATGTTCAAGATCGTCACAGGTCTGTGGAGAGCTTCACAAACGGTCACCATGTACTTGTAATGTAATCTCAACTGCAAACCAGGTCATTTGGTTCTGCTATTAGATGCACAGTGATAACACATCAATCTTTTATAAATAAACCAAAAATCAGACATTGTTTTTCCATTGGAATTTGGTTGTGCTTTTAGATGGTTGAAAGCGTAGTGATAACACATTGGAAATTCAACTAACTTTTGACTGCCTTTTTGATTGGGTGAATATAGGTTGTAATCTCATTGATCAACGTCTCAACCAAATATTACCCAATTACCCACGTTGATATGACGTAGTGTGCCCAGTAGGGTGTGTTTGTGCATACATGTGTTCCACAGGATGCTGCTGAGGGGAGGACAGCTCATAATAATGTCTGGAATGGAGTCAATGGAATGGCATCAAACACCTGGAAACCATGTGCTTGATGTATTTGATACCATTCCACTGATTCCGCTCCAGCCATTACCACGAGCCAGTCCTCCCCAATTAAAGGGCCACCAACCTCCTGTGATGTGTTCTCCATATGTGTGTGTGTGTGTGTGTGTGTGTGTGTGTGTGTGTGTGTGTGTGTGTGTGTACCCTATGTGTATATCCAGTGCCCAGGGCCCATGTCCAGTAGCTGACGGTCAGGCAGAAGTCCCTTCCCCCTGTCACTGACACTCCCTGCCATTATAGCCCCAACAACAGCCTATCACACAGAGTAGGAGGCCCAATCTGGAAGTGATTGTGCCTCTCCAGAGTTACCCAAAATGAGCACCACTTAGTTGGAGGTTTGAGAACATCAAAGTCTAGGCAGACATAACACCGCACTGAACGCAGCCATGAATAAAAGACTAAAACACACACACACACACACACACACACACACACACACACACACACACACACACACACACACACACACACACACACACACACACACACACACACACACACACACACACACAACACTGTGGACATCAATGCTATGTTGGTGGGGCAGATGCTGGGCTATGTTGGTGGGGCAGATGCTGGGATGTGTTGGTGGGGCAGATACTGGGCTGTGTTGGTGGGGCAGATGCTGGGCTATGTTGGTGGGGCAGATGCTGGGATGTGTTGGTGGGGCAGATGCTGGGCTATGTTGGTGGGGCAGATGCTGTGCTATGTTGGTGGGGCAGATGCTGGGCTATGTTGGTGGGGCAGATGCTGGGCTATGTTGGTGGGGCAGATGCTGGGATGTGTTGGTGGGGCAGATGCTGGGCTATGTTGGTGGGGCAGATGCTGGGATGTGTTGGTGGGGCAGATGCTGGGATGTGTTGGTGGGGCAGATGCTGGGATGTGTTGGTGGGGCAGATGCTGGGCTATGTTGGTGGGGCAGATGCTGGGCTGTGTTGGTGGGGCAGATGCTGGGATGTGTTGGTGGGGCAGATCCTGGGCTATGTTGGTGGGGCAGATGTTGGGCTGTGTTGGTGGGGCAGATACTGGGCTGTGTTGGTGGGGCAGATACTGGGCTGTGTTGGTGAGGCAGATACTGGGCTGTGTTGGTGGGGCAGATGCTGGGCTGTGTTGGTGGGGCAGATGCTGGGCTGTGTTGGTGGGGCAGATACTGGGCTGTGTTGGTGGGGCAGATGCTGGGCTGTGTTGGTGGGGCAGATACTGGGCTGTGTTGGTGGGGCAGATGCTGGGCTGTGTTGGTGGGGCAGATGCTGGGCTGTGTTGGTGGGGCAGATACTGGGCTGTGTTGGTGGGGCAGATACTGGGCTGTGTTGGTGGGGCAGATACTGGGCTGTGTTGGTGGGGAAGATACTGGGCTGTGTTGGTGGGGCAGATACTGGGCTGTGTTGGTGGGGCAGATACTGGGCTGTGTTGGTGGGGCAGATACTGGGCTGTGTTGGTGGGGCAGATACTGGGCTGTGTTGGTGGGGAAGATACTGGGCTGTGTTGGTGGGGCAGATACTGGGCTGTGTTGGTGGGGCAGATACTGGGCTGTGTTGGTGGGGCAGAGTGTCACTTCTGTGCAGCACTATGAAAATGCTCAATTGCAGAGCTATTCTGTCTCTAACTTAACAATAGATGGGGGTCTCTCGAGTGGTGCAGCGGTCTAAGGCACTGCATCCCAGTACCCTACGGGAGTTGCAGCTATGCGACAAGAATGTAACTACCAATTGGATATCACGAAATTGTGGAGAAAAAGGTGTAAAAAAAATATAAAAAACAATCAAAAAACAATGTATGGGAGATGACCACAGAAGCCATAAATCCTGGTGAAAACACACACTTCCTCCTCTTTATGGTTTATCAACACAATAGATAAACCGTTTAACACACAGACCCAGACATATTTATTTGTCTAGTGGCGCTCTGTACACAGAACCAGACCCGAAAGTATGACGTGTCTGGTTATTCTTGGGTGTTCTTTGTTTGTGTGAAATGTCAAGACTTTCATATGGACTGTGGTCTCTTACCTCGTTGGGTGCTGTGGTAAGGAAAGGGGTTGGAACCACGGTCTGCGTCCCATACAGCACGCGTGACCTTTTGTGAATCCCCCCTTTTACTTTACAGGGTAAAGACCCCCCTTCAAAATGTTCTTAAAGATCCCCTTTGAATCAAATCCCGTCAGTCAGTGGTTGAATGGTCTGACTGTAATGGTGCTCAACAGACTATACATTCGGCACAGTTTGAATCATAGTGAAACCTGTCCTCTACGGCGGCTGGGACAGCTTTCACTCACAGGTTGTTTCTGAAAGCAGACCTGGCAGCCCGCTGGGAAATACCACTGCATATCAAAAAACCCTGCAACCAGGCTTCCATTTTTGATCTGTGAGAAATGTCTGATATATGAACTAAAAAATATACTATTATAATTAGACTTATTGATTTCTAAAACTGATCACACCTTCCTTTGTCAATGAAAGACCCCTCTATACTGTATCACTGTCATCCCTGTTCTAGAAAAGTACAAGAAAAGAGAGGGAGAGACAGAGAAAAGACAGAGAGAGAGAGAGAGAGATAGAGGGGTGATCTCATCTCTACGAAGGTGAAATAACACCCAGAGGTAAGGCATGGTAAGTTAGGCACCAGTCCTCTATCTGGTTTACCAGTCAGACCTTCCCTCAGCATGGCTACTGCTCGGCTATGTCCCAATCCTCAGTGAGCCACCCGCCAACATGCTAATTACAGAGTCACACGACAGCCCTCTGCAGCTCCCCCTCACATGAAAAGACCTAGCGGGGTCTGCTACTGCAGCTCCCCCTCACATGAAAAGACCTAGCGGGGTCTGCTACTGCAGCTCCCCCTCACATGAAAAGACCTAGCGGGGTCTGCTACTGCAGCTCCCCCTCACATGAAAAGACCTAGCGGGGTTTGCTACTGCAGCTCCCCCTCACATGAAAAGACCTAGCGGGGTCTGCTACTGCAGCTCCCCCTCACATGAAAAGACCTAGCGGGGTCTGCTACTGCAGCTCCCCCTCACATGAAAAGACCTAGCGGGGTCTGCTACTGCAGCTCCCCCTCACATGAAAAGACCTAACGGGGTCTGCTACTGGGTCTCCAGGAGTGTGTTGTTTGTGTGGGTCCCACACAGGGTGGGTGGGTTGGGGATCTGTTAGGGAGGGTTGGTCCAGTGCACCGCAGGGCAGGGGTGGGGTGTGCCAGAGTGAGTGTCCTCTCCTCTACACACCACTTACTGGGCTCTTTATTAAATGGTGGGAACATCAAAGGACTGGGAGAAGAGAGGAGTGTCTCTGATGGGGGGTGTTGGGGGCACTGTACTTCCACTATGAACTTTGCACTGCCGTATGGAAGTGGTAACTGTTTCAGTCCAAGAGGTCACTTTCAGTTCAGACATCTCAACACCTCCCCTCAGAATGGCATGACCGAATTGTGTAAACTCCACCCCAATTCCCAGGCCATGAATCAGTCTATTAAGTGTAAATGAAATACTCTTCTCCGTGTTTACAAAAAAGCAACGTCAATGTCTCTGAAGTCTATCTTTCTAGTCAGAGAGGATGGTGATTGAGGAGGGTGATAGAGGAGGGTGATTAGAGGAGGGTGATAGAGGGAGGGTGATTAGAGGAGGGTGATAGAGGAGGGTGATAGAGGGAGGGTGATAGAGGAGGGGAAGTGAGGAAGGAGGAGGTAAATAAGGAAGGGATGGTTCTCCCCCAGCCTGGCCCCCATCCAGTGAAGTGAGATAAACAGATAATTTGTGGACAAAAGAGGCCTGAGGCAAGTGACCAATCAGAACATTCCTTCAGCCTCTGTCTGAAAGGTCTTTCTTATCAATAAGGCTACATTTAGCTGTCACACTTATTACAGTGTAGCTCTCAACACCCTGCACTTTACTGCTGATGAAGACGAACACTGTCTGTCTAGCCAACTGTCTGTTCTTCATAGAGGCACAAACAAACTAGTGCTGATAAGCCATTGAAATTAGTTTATTTTACTAGGCAAGTCAGTTAAGAACAAATTCTTATTTACAATGACAGCCTACCAGGGAACAGTGGGTTAACTGCCTTGTTCAGGATTCAATCCAACAACCTTTTGGTTACTGGCCCAACACCCTAACCACTAGGCTACCTGCTGCCCTGATATGAAACCCACCACCCCTGACATGATGGCACAGATTAAATCTACCCTGTCCCTGATTCTGCCTTCAGCTGCTCAGTTCAATGGCTATGGATCAATCCATTCAAAACCAGCACAAACAGTCCACATACACCCTAGCTGACTATCTCTGTCTGTCTGTCTGTCTGTCTGTCTGTCTGTCTGTCTGTCTGTCTGTCTGTCTGTCTGTCTGTCTGTCTGTCTGTCTGTCTGTCTGTCTGTCTGTCTGTCTATTTATCTTCATTCATTCTGAGATAGTTGAATGAAGGGGAGGCGGGGATTCTCTCCTTTCATATCATAATTTTGTTTGTCTGATTAATTCCCTTTGCCCCTGTGGCTGAAGTTATTCCTGTGGGCCCCCTTCCTTCTCCCTCCTTCTCTTCCCTCCCTGCCTCCTACCCGCCACCTTCCTCCATACAGCCAGCCCCCAGCCTGCTCTTCTCTCCTCTCTCTCAGAGCCCACCTGCTAGGCTGGGGCCACTACATGCCCGCCCGTGGCACCAGGAACAAGGCATGCCATTCCCATGGTTACCACCCCTGCACTGTGTGTGCCGTCCGTCCACAGCTAGGCCGTGTGCCGACTCACTCCTCTCAGTTCTCAGCCCTGAGTGTGTGTGTGAGAGAGAGCGACAACCCCCTTCACACTGCACTGCACTGTTCTGAAGCGTAGTCTGCTGCTCCGGGACAGACTGAAGAGATGAGGTGGAGCTCCACTCAGCAGCTGGAGCATTTAAACTGGGTGTGAGTGTGCTGCTACATCATCAAACCACTTAATGTGACTTAATTAAACCTAAACTTAAGCCTGTGAGGATTCTCCTGTTGAGAAACATCCTAAACCCATGGATTCTCCTGAAGAACTTGGACGTACTGTATCGATTCATTGCCCTACCAATATAGTCCAAACCTATGCTTGATACACTACATATACATTGATTAAAGGTTTAGAACTTATTGGCAAACCCTATAAAGATTTGAACATACCGTTCCTTGGCGGTTTATTAAGCATTAAACACACCTTGAATCTCACTGCCGATAGATATACTTATCACAGTGAGAGGGTGTTCCTTCTCTTGCGAGAACCAAAGCGGTACCTGCTACTTGCCGACCCGGTAGCGACAAACCTACAGATTCTACTTGTAGAATTGCAATGCTCATCAGTGGCCAACAACTTGACTTCAGGGAGCACTAATCAGAGAGCACGAACCCCCGTGGGGGAGCCAACAAAAGCAAATTTAAAAAGAACGCTTTTTCTCCGTACATCCACGGGTGAGCCAGTCACACTTCATATGCAATGTAGGCTATTGTATGGTAGCTAGTTAAGTGCACAGACGCAATGCACAAAATACTTCCTCCAAGCTAGCTATGTTGTGCTAGCTAGCGAATATGCTAACAATAGCTAGCTAAACATTTGTCTATGGGCTGACACAGGCAGTATGGGATTATGGCAAGTAAATAAAAACATTTCTTCGTCTTCTTGCTAGGTAGTTATCTAGTTTTGGCCATCTGGCTAGTATCAACAAGAGCTTTCTACAAATTAGCAACATTAGTGCAGATAGATTGAATCTAGACCATAAGCAATATGCACGGATATGCAGTGCCAAACAATGCTACTGCCACCTTCTGGTTTGAAGTATTTTAACTGAGTGCCTGACGACTTCCAAGGTCTTTGCTGTGTGAACACAAAAGAGATTGACTGCTAAGTACTGTCGGCAGTTTGACAATCCTACCGGTGTGTCTCAGCTTTTAGGAAACATCCTCAGTAGTTTGCTGGTTTGAATGATAGATTTGAGACTAAAACCCCCACTGTTTGATTGTTTGTTCCTGTGAGGAGAGAACGGCGACGCAAGTCAAGAGAGGAAGAGACGGAAAGAATGAGAGTGCAAGCTAGTTCCCTCTGTGGAAATGGGTCCGTTAAAAAATATGTTGTGAGCCTGCCTGGAAGGCTAATGGTTTGTTTTGGAATGAGCATTAGATCATTGACCAGAGCTGAAACTCATGTTAGGCTTTAATTCCACCAGCCATTCTGATTTAAGCCACCAGGCTCAGATATCACAGGGCCCAACACTCTGATGTGGCCACAGATATCATTCGAACTCAACTGAGAAGAAGGAGCCTTGTCCTGTGGGTTCCGTCTATGAAATAATATTTTGGAATGCCTTGTATATTTGCTAAACCCCTAGCGACATACTGTTGCCATTTTCATATGAGCGGAAAAAAACATTGCCTGACATCACTCCAAAGTAGGAATATGTTTGGTGAGTAGTTATGACAAGTTAGTCAATGTGATGCATACAGTATTTCAGCAGTTTTCACTCTCGGCTGGAGAGTTTCACAAAGGCTTATAGTGGCTTTCGTGCTAGATAACTAGTGTCAGTTTGGTTTTAGAAGCTATTTTCAATGCATGAAAGGCCCCTAAACAATTGAATTGAGGAATGGGAATCATGAAAAACATTTGATCTGTCAAATGATCATCACCAGATTCAAGCATTCAGCTAACCCCAAGCAGGGGGTTGAAATGAAGACAAGCAACAGACTGAGGCCTTTTAGATCACTCCTCCAGGGATACAATACAAGCTGTATCCAGCCTAGGGTTGCTGGTAACTTTCAAAGTTTACCAGTAAACTACAAGAATTCTGGTAACTTTTAAGGATTTTATCACATGACATCTAGTGGCCTTTTTGGGTACTTCAGATTATCACAGTTGTCTGTAATTCTCTCTGGCCCTCTGTGTGGCATTATCACATGTAAAACATTTATAAAATAAGATGATTAAAAAAAATTAAAATTGAATATCAAAGCTGCAAAACATTATCCTAAATATAAACCATCAACTAACACATTTCATTGCAGCTATCCGGTGTATGTGACAATAAACCATATATATATATACTTTTTAATATGACGGTTTCAACATGAAATATCCTTTATATATGAAGAGTTTCGTTACAAAACGCTATATAGACACATTTTTCACATTTGTGTTTTTTCATCAGAAATGATTGCTTATGGGTACCTTCATGTGTGTGTAAAATATTACTGTTCTCAGATTTTTAATTAATAGATTTGAGACGTGTATTAAAATGGGTTTTGTTGCACAATGAGCACTATATATCCATTGTTTAGCTAAAATGGACTGTGATATGTGGTTGACTCACCTAGCTAATGTTAGATGCACTAACTGTAAGTCCCTCTGAATAACAGCATCTGGGTCGTTCCACCAATTCGGTGCCTTTTGAGAGGTGTAACTTGGTAATTTTTAAAAACATTTTGTCATAGAGAGCACATATTCAACTTCAAGAGGTACATTTTTTTATAAATGACTATAGTATGTGCCTATTAAGTGCCAAATAAAGTAACAGGGTTGACGATTTCTTCACAAAATCAGCCATAAATCCCTTTGTGAGAGGGGGAATTGAAGCTTGTTGTGTGCAACAGGGAGTGGTTGGCAACTGAATGCAAGCTTCACAAAAAAAATGTAATTGTGAATAATGTTCTAGCCTGTCTATCTATGGGTAACAGGGTTGACGTGTTATGCTTGACCTGCTCAGTTTTCCACCACAAAACACCAGCAAATGGCCAAAAAGAATAGAACCAGCTCACCTGCTTTTACTCTATGATTTGACTATTCAATGTTCAATGTTTCTTAAAAAAATATATTTAAAAAGGAATAGTTTCACCATATTAAAACAAGAGTTAAGTTTGCGTAACAGGGTTAATCTCACGTAACAAGGTTAACCTTAAAATGAGAAACAGATGTAAATGAATCACTAATCACATGAAATAAATAATACTCTTCAGAAATGACTATGAAAGCAACAAAATCCCTATGGCTTTACAAATGTTTAGTTAAAATATCAAAAGGCACTATTTCTGTGGAATAACCCATCTGCTAAATGACTAAAATGTCAAATGTAAATATTTTACGTACAGATCTCATATAACTGTATTGATTAATTTTGTATGTATAATTTTTTTTTAAAGTTAGCTATTTATCACATTTGACTGTTTAAAAAGTACTACTTACTCCTCTGAGAGTGAGGCGGATATATAACGTTTTGCACCAAAACATGATTATTAAATTAAACCATCAAGTGATAGATTTCAAACAAATACGTCATTGATCAACCCTAGACAAATCTCTTTCAGACAAAAACGATTTACCAAAATGGGTATATAGCATTTTTCTAAATGAAACTCTTCATATTTTTTACGCAGTTTTCTTTAATTTACTATGGCAATATGTCTTTGTTGTAAATGTTTTGGTGCAAAACTGGTGGTAGTTGTGAAAAATGTAAATAGTTGTAAGAGTTACAGATTTAATTGAAAATAATGCCATTGTTGATTAAATGCTTTTTTTCATTAATTAGGCTATTTTCTCTTGATCCATATGGTCTATCCACTAGAAACTCATGGACAATATTGACACAGATATAAAACATGTATACTCTATAAATATATATAATATAAACTCAGCAAAAAAAGAAATGTCCCTTTTTCAGGACCCTGTCTTTCAAAGATCATTCGTAAAAATCCAATTAACTTCACAGATCTTCATTGTAAAGAGGTAAACACTGTTTCCCATGCTTGTTCAATGAACCATAAACAATTAATGAACATGCACATCTGGAACGGTCATTAAGACACTAACAGCTTACAGACGGTAGGCAATTAAGGTCACAGTTATGAAAACTTCTACTGACTCTGAAAAACACCAAAAGAAAGATGCCCAGGGTCCCTACTCATCTGCGTGAATGTGGCATGCTTAGGCATGCTGCAAGGAGGCATGAGGACTGCAGATGTGGCCAGGGCAATAAATTGCAATGTCCGTACTGTGAGACGCCTAAGACAGCGCTACAGGGAGACAGGACGGACAGCTGATCGTCCTCACAGTGGCAGACCACGTGTAACAACACCTGCACAGGATCGGTACATCCGAACATCACACCTGCGGGACAGGTACAGGATGGCAACAACAACTGCCCGAGTTACACCATGAACGCACAATCCCTTCATCAGTGCTCACAGCAAGAACTGGCAAATCTGGTGCAGTCCATGAGGATGAGATTCACTGCAGTACTTAATGCAGCTGGTGGCCACACTAGACACTGACTGTTACTTTTGACCCCCCCTTTGTTCAGGGACACATTATTCCATTTCTGTTAGTCACATGTCTGTGGAACTCAGTTGTTGAATCTTGTTATGTTCATACAAATATTTACACATGTTAAGTTTGCTGAAAAATAAACGCAGTTGACAGTGAGAGGACATTTCTTTTTTTGCTGAGTATATATAGCAAAAAAAGAAACGTCCTCTCACTGTCAACTGCGCTTATTTTTTTTTATATATATATGTTTAAAAACACCAACTCATTCAAGGGTATTTCTTTATTTTTACTATTTTCTACATTGTATAATAATAGTGAAAGAAAAACACTTGAATGAGTAGGTGTGTCCAAACATTTGACTGGTACCGTATATGAATACATTTTTCAAAAGGTATACATTTCCAAAGTTACCATAGATTGCCGTAAATTACAGGTAGTTTTGCAACCCTAATCCAGCTCCATACATAACAGGAGAAAATAAATATGGAGTGTGAAAAAGATCTTAAAAAAAAAAAAAATATCCCATGAAATTCAGGACCAGGCTATCAAACAACTCATATTATCAAGGGATTTAGTAAAACCTTACTGTTCTTAGTGCTCCACATAAAACAGAGAAGATCCAGACCACACAAAAGCAGAGGTGACACTTCTGTACCTAATGATAACTCCTTGTAATTTGATGTCTCTGTTCTATCCAGTGAGGACATGAGCCAGTAATGACCCTAATCATATTGCATTTAAAGCCAGAGAAGATCATAAAGAATTTAGTCAAGATGAAGAATGTCGCCTCTCGTCTTCGTTACTAAATCTAGAAATGTATTTGACTCTCCATAAAATTAGATCCAGCAGAAAATGAATATACAAGATGTTGTTAACATCTACAGCTGGCTTGGGCTATGCAGAAGAGTGGACTATTTTTCCTTCTTCACCATGTCTTATAACCAACAATTCGTATTTCAAAATCAAACTTGTAATAGAAAATCCACCCAGGTACTCTATGAGCACTCAGAAAATCCTCATAATTTTTATACCAAATAATAGCATAAAAACAGGCCACCAACCAAACAGAGCCATAAAAGGTACATGGAGTGGAACCTTAATGCATTTTGAGTGGAGAGAGAGAGAGCCAGATCAATTGATTAAAGAGATCAATGGCACCGCTACACCGACCGGACACGCAGCTCGTTTTGAGGGTCCGCTGCTCGTCACGAGGGTGTGTGTGTGTGTGTCTGCAACGTACCATTATACCACCTTTACCCCCCACTTCTGTATCATCCACCCCATACACATCACACATCAATTAAAGCCTTTCCATTTGCCTGCCCTTGTACACTATTAGCACCCGGCTCTCCATCTCTGTGTGTCTTTAATCTCCAGGAGATGTTCCCATTGATGCTAGTATTGATTTGATGTTCAGGCTATTCCTTTCATCTTGTGGAACTCAAAGACTTACAGAGGAGAGTCATCCCATCCACATCCTCAGTATGTTGCGAGAGCTTTAACCCTCTATTGGCTGTCTGTTACATTAGAAGACAAGCTACATCTATCACATCTATCCAACCGCCGTCCTCAGAGAGATGCTGCTGATGATCTTCACTGATTTAGAGACTGAGGGGATTCACAGCTTCAGATCAGTGCATCCAGTGGTGTAGTGGAGGGTATATGCACGTATACGCCGTATAGCCACTTTCTTTCAGTAGGCATTGCTTATACTCACTTCTTAATCCCCAGTGATGCGTATCAAAGTAGTGTAGTGAAGGTATATGCAGTATCAATTAATAAGGCTGATGTAACAGATCAGAATGTTTAGCTTAAAATGTTGATAAACTATTATTTCTTCACATTTTAAGTGCAGCAATGTGCACCCGGCGGTTGGCCTATGCGTGAATGTTCCAAAATGCAATTTGTAGGAAAACAATGTTCTAAAATGAGAACATACAACCTGTTTTTTGGACAGAGATGGAAATATCCATTCGAAATTTTCCAAGAGGGGAGATCTTAAGATGCAACAACTATCATGGGTTGCTAATATGACTAGGATAATGCCTAGTCAGGAGAGCACATCTGAGGAAGTGTTTATAATTATAATTAAAATGTCCAAGTTTCAAACAATTAAGGAACAGGAAAAATAGAGATGCTAATAATAGGGCTAACCGTCTTCTGGAAGATGTAAAGACTTTCCAAAAAACCTTCTCAATTAAATGTTAACTAGCTACAAAGTAGCCTAAGCCTACCTGGCAGAAAGATATCATAATTAATTGCATCAATCCAGTGGCCATTTGTTTTGCAAACTCCATCTCATGTGCGTTACAGAAGCAAGGATAACCAAACAGAGCTAGGTGCCTGCACCCTTAAATTAAACGCTAACTACAATCAAAAATATATATTTTTTCCAGACCTTAAAAGTGGTCTCCTGATGTGGTTTAAGCATTGTTGTGTACTTAGAACATCCAATGTTGTTGTTTTTCTATTAAAAAGGTGTGACTTTTAGTGTTTTGTCAGAAACCTGTGAATTTCTGACTCAATTGACAGCCTCAATGATCTATTTCAATAGTATGTCTACTATTAACCACTAGCACAGTACAGCTTGGGTTGGCCTGACTGTGAAAGACCAATATGTGATTTATAATTTTAGGTCATTCAAAGTACAGCATTTTTCACACAGGGTGCCATATGGGAAATCTTGGGCAAAATTAGAGTATAACCACTTCTCCAGGCACCACTACACACTGTTCTGCATGGTGGAAAGCTCAGCCTGGTCCAGTGAGTGAAGGCAGACAGGCCAGCTTCTCCCCAGAGCTCTGTGTAAAAGGTGTGACTCCCAAATGGCACCCTATTCCCTATATAGTGCACTACTTTTGACCAGGGCCCATAGTGCCATCTGACTGGCCACTTCTGAAAGAGTCAGCTTCTCAAGCAGCAGACAGTGTTCCAGTAGCCAGGAGTCAGCAGAGCTCTGTGAGAGCCAGCAATGAGCCAGTAGTGAGCCAACCCAGTGAGGGCACAACCACAGAGGAGCACTCCCAGCCCCAGGGGGCCCCCCTGCGGCCCAGCATCACAGAGAACCACTGTCATCACTGGGCTACTCCTCCCGGCCCGGGCCGCTTGGCTGGAACACTCCCCTCCGCGGTTTTGGGGACGCTGCCAAGCTGCCTAGCAAGATGGTGGTATTGGGCAATCGATCATCTCTACAAATAACATAGTAAGCCTCCACACTGTGTAATTTTCACCCCAAAATAAAGTGCCATGCAGGGCCCTTCTCCTTTGCTCTGCCTCTCTCAATCTCAACCTAAAATAGTTGCTGAGAGGGCCGGAGGGCACCGCATGGCTTGAATATGGTCTCGCACGACCCTGTGCACTCCCTCCATCCCTTCTGAAACAATGGGCCTTATTTGTCCTGCGGTCAGGTGAATTGTTTGCCGATAATTTGTAATGTAAATATGCGGTTGCACATGTGAACACCGCTCCCCCCGAGTGAGCTCCCCGGCCGCTGCTGCATCCCATAATTGCTCCCTGACTCTCGTCTTCCAGCATGGGCCTTGGCGGAGCCAAGACACTAACCAGAAGCAGCCTCCCAGATTAACGGCAAAAGTGTGGTCCTCAGATGCAGCCGTAGATATGTCCCCCGGCTTTGTTTCATTGCAATCCAACAGAAACATGGAAAAGACGAGTGTGTGTGCCTCAGCACCGTCGGCCGAACCCGCTCCTTCTAGGCAGGCTTCCCTCCCTGGCACTGCGCCTGGGACATGGGATGTGCTGGGAGGGAGGCTGCTGGGGAGAGGGGATGGTGCTGGCACGGACCTATCGCTCCCTCCTCACATCACTTTATCCATCACACAGCTAAGACCCCCCCATTCCTGGAAACAAACCATGACCTCAGCACACAATGCCACAATTCTAACATCTGACATTGTTGCCTTCTTATACATGGGAGTTTTCCCTTCTGAACAAACAACCTTCTGACTTTAAGGAACATTTGTATTCAGTGCATCTAATTCAGTTCTTAATTCTAGGGGTGAGGGTTCACAGCTGCTGGGATGGACATAAAAAACAAAAAAATTAGTTGAAGAGAGAATAAATGTAACTGGGTTTAAAATAACGTAGCTACCTGCAAAGGATAAACAATAGTTATTTGGACATTATGCTCCATTTGTGACAGCCGCAGTAGGAAAAAGGAGATGCAGATGAGACAGAGTGGGTCGGACCCTTGAAAAGTTTCCGTCGCACTGTGCCCTGTTGAGGAACTGTTGTGTTGCTCAGGTGACACACACTAACAAACCTGAGCTTTATTTTCCATGGTAAACCACAAGAGGTTTACCGTCGCATAACTGTACACAATGAGACGAGCAAGACACACAGAAGAGCTGCAGACAAAACCATCTACAGTGTACCTAGATTCTACTCTAATCAGAAAGGTAACATTTACTGGGTAATACAAATAGCAGAGATCACAGTCACATTGAAACAATGTCTTATAGAAAAAAGTCCTTTCTTCATGCATTTCATCAAACAATACAGTAGTTTAATAGCGAGGATATTGTCTGTGTCCAAAATGGCGTCCTATGAGCCCTGGTCAAAAGTATTGCACTATATAGGGAATAGGACCTGCCCTATGCTA
>CM042391.1:36245477-36387977 GCA_023634145.1 Thymallus thymallus
GTGTGTGTGTGTGTGTGTGTGTGTGTGTGTGTGTGTTTGTGTGTAGGAATGTGTGTTTCCCCGTCTAGTAAAAAGATTTAAAGAAAATAGTAGAAATTAACTTGGGTTACGTCATTTCTCTCTTTCCTTCTAGATTTTTCTCTCTCTTTCACACACCTGCTTTTATATGGCTGTGTGTGTTTGGGAGCCCTCCCTGTCTGCAGTAGGAAGTGCATCATTATCTCAGGGCCCCTGTCTCAGGGATGAGTACACACACAAGGAACCGGTTCTGACAAAACATATCAGCTTACTCTTCAGGGACTGTCTGAGACTGAGACCTACAGGAATGATCCAGCTTAACGCTGCTTCAAACAAACCACAGTCTCACCTTGGAAAACAATCCAGCCAGGCATATATACTAATTTCATTGTCTTCTACACACAGTGGAATGACGTTGACAATGTGTTGCTGATGATCCTTTCCCTGACTAAACATTGTCTCAGAAACATTGTGATGACAAAAAACTGTTTGAAATAAACATGGTAATGGATGGATATAAGATCGTAAGAGATGTTAGCTGAAAATGTTAGGGTACATTGCTATTAATATTGACTGACTGAGTTACCGTTTGGAGTCAAAGATGGAATAAATTTGTACGTTTATTTTTCCATTCATGAAAGAAAAATAGGACAGATGTTGTGATTGGAGAATTGTTCAGCCTTTTTTTTTTTTTTACCACTTCATGATATCCCATTGGTAGTTACCGTCTCATCGCTGCAACTCTCGTACGGACTTGGGAGAGGCAAAGGTCGAGAGCCATGCATCCTCCGAAACACAACCCTGCCAAACCGCACTGCTTCTTGACACACTGCTCGCCAGCCGCACCAATGAGTCGGAGGAAACGCCGTACAACTGGCGACCGTGTCAGCGTGCATGCGCCCGAGTCACTAGAGCGCGATGGGACAAGGACATCCCGGCCGGCCAAACCCTCCAACCAGGACGACGCTGGGCCAATTGTGCGCCGCCTTATGGGGCTCCCGATCATGGCCGGTTGTGATACAGCCCGGGATCAAACCCGGGTCTGTAGTGACGCGTCTAGCACTGCGATGCAGGGCCTCAGACCGCTGCGCCACTCGGTCCTGTCTGTATGGGAGTGGAATCTTTCTCTATCTTTGGGATTGTGTTCACACACTCCCAATCTCCCCTTCAACACAATACAGTTTAACATGCTACTTTCAATGCCAGTGTAGTATCTGTGTAGTACTCTGGAAGTGGTCTTACAAGGCACCCTATTCCCTATATAGTACTACTTTTGACCAGGACCCATAGGGCTCAAAATAGTGAACTGTATAAGGAATAGGGTGCCATTTGGGACGCACCAAAAACAGTGGTCGCACAAGGACTTGGGCTGAACCTTCCATTTGCTGGGGTCAAGCCACGGTCCATCACCACCACCATCACCACCATGGCTGCCCAGCCCAGCCCACCCTCCAACCCCCACCCACCCATCCCGGCCCCTGAATGAGCCATTGCCCAGCCCAGCCCCAGACCCGGTGGAGCCACCCGAGCCGCATGGGCAAGGCACAAATGGGCGTGATCACAGCAGCTTAATCCTGCGCCATCTGATACCCATCAACCAGCAGCATTCACTCGCAGCCTCACCCACCCACCTCCACCGCTCTGCACTGGTTCACTCCTGCTGCTGTTGTGTGACACTGCCACTCTGCTTTGCCACGGCTGGGCCTGTCCCTCACAGCAGGGGATAAACGTCACATGACCACAGCAGAAGTGGGCAGCACAACCTGTGACACAAGGCTGTGTTCCTGTGTGGCCTCTTGAAAGGCACCTACACAGCTTGTAATCATTTATAATCATATTACAGAATTTGTTTATGTAATGTATGCATTTCCTGTCACCTACCCCTTCGGTCTTATTATAACCATTTATAAACTGGGTGGTTCGAGCCCTGAATGCTGATTGGCTGACAGCTGTGGTATATCAGACTGTATACAACTGGTATGACAAAACATTTAGCTCTTATTACATTGGTAACACTGTGACGTCCATGACAGACCTTTATAACATGCCTAATCAACATTGGATAGGAAGCAGGAACACAGTATACGTGCGTGGCCAAAACAGCCCAACACAGTACCACTTTCCTCACTGTTACAAGGCATAGGACTGTGTTTATCCTGACCTACTGAAAGGGAAACAGGAGCAACAGTCAGTCAGTCGTGTGTCACTGTGTGATGCTACGGCTAACAACAGTCAGTCAGCCATGTGTGTCACTGTGTGATGCTACGGCTAACAACAGTCAGTCAGCCATGTGTGTCACTGTGTGATGCTACGGCTAACAACAGTAAGTCAGCCATGTGTGTCACTTTGTGATGCTACGGCTAACAAAAGTCAGTCAGCCATGTGTGTCACTGTGTGATGCTACGACTAACAACAGTCAGTCAGCCATGTGTGTCACTTTGTGATGCTACGGCTAACAAAAGTCAGTCAGCCATGTGTGTCACTGTGTGATGCTACGGCTAACAACAGTCAGTCAGTCATGTGTGTCACTGTGTGATGCTACTGCTAACTCGGAAATGACAGTGATTAAGGCAACAGTAATATGGTACATAGTTTCGTGTAAGCACATGAAGCTGAAATTTCCACCCTGCTCTAAACACACATGGTACGGCCCATAGACAGAAGACATACGTGGTACAACCTGTCGTAGCCGGGGAAGACAGAAGACACACAAGCAAAAATAGGTTGTAAAGTTTCTTACAGAGCCCGATGAGAGAGAGCACATGTCAAATCATCTACAGCCATGCACACACCAGTCAGTTACCCTGTCAACAAGAGAGCAGACAACAAACTCCACAATAACAACCACACTGTCTCACACTCAAACACCATCATCCAACACACTTATATTTCATAGTGGAAAAAGCGATGACTGATTTCCTATTGTAACCCAGGCCCAGATGCTATAGACGAGATGACATCACAATGGACGGGCCGAGAACAGCGCATTGACTCACTCTCTTGTGTGCTGCTAGCTTGCGCCCAGGAAAACAATGGTAACCTGCCTGAACGTCACACCTCTGAGGGGTGATCTCCTCCACCCCTCTCTCCAGGTCCCAGCTTTCCACCATCTCCCCCTGGCCCTCTTCCAGTGGTGGGTCATGCTGCTGAGTTCCCACCCCAGCCTGACACATACCAAACGGCCAGGGAGCCAGACACAACTGTGGCCCAGGCAGACCGTTAAAGCTGCATCCATCAGCCCAGTGGCACAGGAGAATGTCACTCAATCTACCCCAGGATACAGTGTCCCCAGACTGGACACCCCAGCTCCAGAGAGCCCCATCACAGACATACATTGTCTCCTCTCTCCCCACCCACCCACTACATCTATCTAGCTATCTATAGTCCCCTATAGAGCAGAAGCTCGGCGAACTCAAAGGTGCCCACATGTTTTGTTCAGCCATCTTCACGCTCTCTTTCCTCTTGCTTTTCCTGCACTGCAATCACGTTTTTTCATAAACATCATCCTAAAACATCAAAGCGATACCACCCTCTGACATAAATAATCTAAAGTCACAGTTATATAAGCGGGGGGAATTTTCTTCTCTCCCTTTTATAAAAAAGTACAGGCTGTATATGTATATCCTTTAAATATGATTCATCTGGGGGAGGCGATGCTGTATGAAGACAACGTGACGGCACTGTGAAATACAGTAACAAGAAATGAAACAAAACCTGGTTTCCATATGTCACATGGTCACCCTAGTCATTTCATTTCAATTAGGTAAACAGGAAACAATATGAACATGTCTAAAACTACAGTGTCCTAGTAACACAGGTAATTACACATCAAATGGGCAAAAAGCAGGTTACCTGTAACTGTACTTTGTTATGCTTTGGTAAACCCATACAGGGCTATATTTATACCTATTTGCATAGTGGAGACTTAGAAAGAAGCCGTTCTATTTAAACCCCTTGTGCTGTGCTGTGCCTGCATGAGTGATCAACATGTTCCTGTAGTTTATTCACTGCAGTCTGAGAAGTTGAGCATCTGGGCTGGATGGGGGACGACGCTGCTCTCTCTTCTGCTTCATTCAGCCCGGCTCTGCAACCAACACTACTGGAGCCGCTGTTTGGTTTGCTCCCGTCAGCCAATGAGTCACCTGGGTGCAACATCCCCCGCCCCTATCTGCTTACCCCCCAGCCCACCTGTAAAGGCCTTGCAGACAAACACAAACAAGGGCCCAGGAAGACAAAAGCAGCGCTGAGCGATTCCTGGCGGAAGCTTTAGAAGACTGAAAAAGAGTGTTTATTAGAGACGTGCTCTGCTCACTGCCGGGTCTCTCTCCTCGGTGAGTGGCACTCTTGTAAAAAAGGTTATAAAACCTGTCATTGAAACTGAGATTTTGAGTCGAAGACTATAAAAGAGAAAACTCAGGAGCAGATGCTGGAACATCAACCTTTCAGGCGAGCTCTTTAATGGACTCAAAATTGGGGGGAAAACAAGGAGCGTGTCTTTTAAGTGGCGTGTTTGATGGGCAAAATATCAATAAGAAAAACACACACTCCCTCTCCACCTGTCTTTTCTTCTTCTTCTTCTTCTTCTTCTTCTTCTTCTTCTTCTTCTTCTTCTTCTTCGCCCACCAGAAAATAAATAAGTTCATGAATAATTACAGCTATAAACACCTCGGGGGATTCAACAGGTTTTTGATATTTTCTAAATGTTTCCACCTCTTAAAATAGGCTCCTACACATTTTCTCAAGGCTTCTTTACAGCCATTTACTTCAAAGCTCCGAGGATGAGGGCCCTTTATCATCGTTTGTATTAAAATCTGCAGCCTCTCTGTAATTTCCTGCTGTTCCCTTTTAAAAGCGTTCGCTAACTCTCACCTGAGGCTCAGTGAGAAAGAGAGAGTGTGGTCTCACCCTCTGCGTCCCAAATGTATAGGCCTGGTCAAAAGTAGTGCACTATATTGGGACACAGTCACTCCCTCAATGTTAGCCTGCCATGTCCCTGTACATGACTGCATTGTATTGTCAATATCACCACATGATGTGTACCAGCATGCTCAAAGTCAAAGTTCAGGACAGAATGTACAGTGTGTACATTTTCTGTCTGACATGGCTTTCTCTGAGTGTTCTGCTACCGTCAATACATATACAGTTGAAGTCAGAAGTTTACATACACTTAGGTTGAAGTCATTAAAACTCATTTTTCAACCACTCCACAGATTTCATGTTCACAAACTATAGTTTTGGCAAGTCAGTTAGGACATCTTGTGGCACAAGTAATTCTTCCAACACTTGTTTACAGACAGATTATTTCACTTATAATTCACTATATCACAATTCCAGTGGGTCAGAAGTTTACATACACTGAGTTGACTGTGCCTTTAAACAGCTTGGAAAATTCCAGAAAATAGAAGCTTCTGATAGGCTAATTGACATAATTTGAGTCAATTGGAGGTGTACCTGTGGATGTATTTCAAGGCCTACCTTCAAACTCAGTGCCTCTATGCTTGACATCATGGGAAAATCAAAAGAAATCAGCCAAAGAATTGAAGACCTCCACAAGTCTGGTTCATCCTTGGGAGCAATTTCCAAACGTCTGAAGGTACCACGTTCATCTGTACAAACAACGGTACGCAAGTATAAACACCATGGGACCACGCAGCCGTAATACTGCTCCGGAAGGAGACGCGTTCTGTCTCCTAGAGATGAACGTACTTTGGTGCAAAAAGTGCAAATCAATCCCAGAACAACAGCAAAGGACCTTGTGAAGATGCTGGAGGAAATAGGTTCAAAAGTATCTATATCCACAGTAAAACGAGTCCCAGTTAGACATAACCTGAAAGGCCGCTCAGCAAGGAAGAAGCCACTGCTCCAAAACCGCCATAAAAAAGCCAGACTACGGTTTGCAACTGCACATGGGGACAAAGATTGTACTTTTTGGAGAAATGTCTCTGGTCTGATGAAACAAAAATAGAACTGTTTAGCCATAATGACCATCGTTATGTTTGGAGGAAAAAGGGGGAGGCTTGCAAGCTGAAGAACACCATCCCAACCATGAAGCACGGGAGTGGCAGCATCATGTTGTGGGGGTGCTTGGCTGCAGGAGGGACTGGTGCACTTCACAAAATAGATGGCATCATGAGGAAGGAAAATTATGTGGATATATTGAAGCAACATCTCAAGGTATCAGTCAGGAAGTTAAAGCTTGGTCGCAAATGGGTCTTCCAAATGGACAATGACCCCAAGCATACTTCCAAAGTTGTGGCAAAATGGCTTAAGGACAACAAAGTCAAGGTATTGGAGAAGCAATCACAAAGCCCTGACCTCAATCCTATAGAAAATTTGTAGGCAGAACTGAAAAAGTGTGTGCGAGCAAGGGACTACAAACCTGACTCAGTTACACCAGTTCTGTCAGGAGGAATTGGCCAAAATTCACCCAATTTATTGTGAGAAGCTTGTGGAAGGCTACCCGAAACGTTTGATCCAAGTTAAACAATTTAAAGGCAATGCTACCAAATACTAATTGAGTGTATGTAAACTGAGTTTAAATGTATTTGGCAAAGGTGTATGTAAACTTCCGACTACAACTGTATTAGGCTACTCCGCCACCGCCAGCCACCATCCTTGTTACCTTCAATAATCTCCTGCATACATGTTAAATAACAACAAGGAGCAGTTTTGGGTCCGTCACAAGTTTCCAAGTAGCTTGTTCGCACACACACACACACAAGTGGGCGCAAAGCTGCTTTTCTCTAGTGGAGCATAATCCAGCACCACTGTTTCTTATCGTTGTCAGTCAGAGGCACAGAGCCCCAGCCCCTGGGCTTGTATACAGGGATTACAGGGCCTAAACCAGTGTTCCTGCTAGTGTTTACCCAGGGACTAGGGGCTGGTTAAACAAGCCAGGGGCTTTAGTGTTTACCCAGGGACTAGGAGCTCTAGTGTTTACCCAGGGACTAGGAGCTCTAGTGTTTACTCAGGGACTAGGAGCTCTAGTGTTTACCCAGGGACTAGGAGCTCTAGTGTTTACTCAGGGATTTTGGCGATGTCATTTACAAACTAGCCTCCAACACTCTACTTAGCAAATTGGATGTAGTCTATCATAGTGCCATCCGTTTTGTCACCAAAGCCCCTTACACTACCCACCACTGCGACCTGTATGCTCTCGTTGGCTGGCCTTCACTATACATTCGTCGCCAAACCCACTGGCTCCAGGTCATCTATAAGTCTTTATTAGGTAAATCCCCGCCCTATCTCAGCTCACTGGTCACCATAGCAACACCCACCCGTAGCATGCGCTCCAGCAGGTATATCTCACTGGTCACCCCCAAAGCCAACACCTCCTTTGGCCGCCATTCCTTCCAGTTCGCTGCTGCCAATGACTGGAACGAATTGCAAAAATCATTGAAGCTAGAGGTTCCTATCTCCCTCAATACCTTTAAGCATCAGCTGTCAAAGCTGCTTATCGATCGCTGCACCTGTATATAGCCCTTCTGTAAATAGCCCACACTACTACCTCATCCCCATATTTATTTTTGTTTATTTTTCACTAATCTTGCACTCCAGTATCTCTATTTGCACATCATAATTTGCACATCCTTCATTCCTGTGTTAATGATGATAATTCTGTAATTTATTTCTACTCTATAGTCTATTTATTGTCCTACCTCCCAACCTTACTGCATTTTTGCACTACATTTTGCACTCTGTTTATAGATTTTCTATTGTGTTTTTTGACTGTTTGTTTAATGTGTAACTCTGTGTTGTTATTTGTCGCACTGCTTTGCTTTGTCTTGGCCAGGTCGCAGTTGCAAATGAGAACTTGTTCTCAACTGACCTACCTGGTTAAATAAAGGTGAAATAAAAAAATAATAAAAAAAGGGACTAGGAGCTCTAGTGTTTACCCAGGGACTAGGAGCTCTAGTGTTTGCCCAGGGACTAGGAGTTCTAGTGTTTACCCAGGGACTAGGAGCTCTAGTGTT
This sequence comes from Thymallus thymallus, assembly GCA_023634145.1. Taxonomy (NCBI): domain Eukaryota; kingdom Metazoa; phylum Chordata; class Actinopteri; order Salmoniformes; family Salmonidae; genus Thymallus; species Thymallus thymallus. Next base: position 36,253,469 of record CM042391.1, read on the forward strand.
TACCCAGGGACTAGGAGCTCTAGTGTTTACCCAGGGACTAGGAGCTCTAGTGTTTACCCAGGGACTAGGAGCTCTAGTGTTTACCCAGGGACTAGGAGCTCTAGTGTTTACCCAGGGACTAGGAGCTCTAGTGTTTACCCAGGGACTAGGGGCTGGATGAACAAGCCAGTGTCAACAGCACTTCACAATGCCATACAAGGGTGTGTGATCTGGGGAGTTGCGATCATGGACTTTGCTTGTAATGAATCCCTTGATCTGGGGAAGGACAAACACTTAAGGCACAGTTAGTTAAGCACAGAAGCACTGCCGACACACACACACACACACAAGCAGAGAGAGGGAGAGAGAGCGAGCAGGAGCGAGAGAGGGAGAGAGGGAGAGAGAGGAGAGACAGGGCTGAACTGGTAAAGTAACATTTTCTGCATGACAATACTGAAAAAGTTCACTGACAGAATTTAAGTAGGGCAAACAAAAGCTCAGTTAAGAGCATTAAGCCGCTCATGAAAACTCACTCTGATATATTTGAAACAAATAATTGGCCTTTTAAATGTGTTCACCGCTATGCAAGTCCTCAAGTTTCAATGCAACAAAGAAACAATGTGAACACATCCGTGATGAACTGTTCTTTACATTCTAATTGAATAGGGTAAGTGGGATATGATTTAAACCTGACCCAGTCTGTCTGCTAGACAAGTTAGCGCCTGTGATCCACAACGTGAACCACATCTTTCACATCACAGGCTCTCATGGCCCCAAATCCTCTGCATCTCAGTGCTAGAGGCGTCACTACAGACACCCTGGTTCGAATCCAGGCTGTATCACAACCGGCCGTGATTGGGAGTCCCTTAGTGCGGCGCACAATTGGCCCAGCGTCGTCCGAGTTTGGCCAGTGTAGGCCGTCATTGTAAATAAGAATTTGCTCTTAACTGACTCGCCTAGTTAAATAAAGGTTAAATAAAAAAGAGAGGAGCGACGAGAGAGTGGTAAAGAGGAGGCAGATGGGGTAGAGAGAGAGAGGTAGATGAGGATGAGTTTATTGTGGTAAGGATAGTGCTAGAGAGGAGGCAGAGAGAGGAGAGAAATTGATAGATGAGGAGGAGTGTATTCTGGTGGCTCTCAGTCAGAATCCTCCATCCACAGGGGTTTGACTCTTTCAGGCGAACCTCTTCTACTGATCTCCCCTGAAATTAAACAATGTCTTCTGGTAATCCAGAGCTTACTAACCCTACTCGATTCACAGCTACACACTCAGGCGGAAGCTTTGTTCAGAGAAAAGCTAAGGGAATCTAGTACTCAAATCGCCTTCTTTAGACACTGTCTCTGGAAGGACAACTGATATCTACATTAATGTTAGATCCAGAACATAATTCCCTGGCATGTCCCATGAAACAATGCTGTAATAAGGGTATTAGGACACACTCGGCTTAAGAGGAACACGCTTTCCAGCCTGTTTTGTTTTGAGACATTGTACATTATTTCTGTGAACAGAATAGAAGTTGTGAAAACATCTAGAAATGATGTTTGTGAAATTCTTTTGAAGAGTTTAATAACATTAATCTTGAAATAATGATTGTTATTCAACTATCTGGGGTAAAAATGAGCTAATTAGATGATCTGTTTAGTGAGGCCTTTGAACTCGTTGAAGGAAAAAAAAATGTTTTCGAATTCTCCTTTCAATAGTCTAATACCAGTCTTATAATAGTCTGTGTTCTTCTAAAAAGCATTATTACCCCGTGGATAGTGTAAAAAGTATTGTTTTTACAAGGACATTTGGCATGCCTAAACAACAGACAAAAAATGTATATTATTTATTTCAAAGTTTCTGGGAGGTAAATTCACTCATTGTAACCCCACCCCCTAATTGTAACCCCACCCCCTAATTGTAACCCCACCCCCTATAAAATACACATTGTCTGCCAATTAAAAATGACAAAGATAAATTAAAGCAACAAATGAACCCCTGTAATGATGATAGACCACCTGAGCTGAGATAGAAGCAGAGCGCCTGCCTGCCTGCCTGCCTGCCTGCCTGCGGGTGGGGGGGGGAAGTGAAGACAGGCATCACCTTGTTCAATGTAAACATTACAACTGGAGAACTAAACAGGAGGGGATCCACAGCCCTGCTTCTGCTTCTCCTCCTGCCCCATTGCCATGTCCCAAGCTATAATCACCATCTACACACCATCCTCCCTTCCTTTCAAGTGGTAGGCTGATAGATCTGCAGCTACAGTGCTGCTGCCGGGTAATTACAAGGGAAGCAACAAGTGAGCATTGTATGGAGCCGTGGAGACACACACACACACACACACACACACACACACACAAGAAAGTGCTCTTTATTTCCAAAACAATCTTAGAGAACCTCCGTGCTCTGCGCTGCGAGGCCATTAAGGACAAGACGTGGGGGATGCATTCATAAGAAGAACGAGGTGGCAGCACATTCATTTCTGGGCATAACAAAGGAAATAGTTAAGAGTCATTTTCACAGTGTGTGTTTACTAACATAATGATAACTGATGTCTATGTAATAATGTCTTTATAAAATGTGTTCATTATTTTATATATGATCTGATACATTTGGAAACAAAATGCAGCCCTTGCTTATAATACAAACGGAAGACTGTTTTTAGTCTGTATAAAATGTGTCTCACACACGTGCATACAAACACACACACACATTTGACACTTTTAGGTCATTTGAGTGACAACATGACTGGGTCTCATATCTGACCCTATTTGTGCTAGAGTTTCTTTCAGAACACATCAAAGAAAGACTGTTGGAGTAGAATTCATGATGACAGAAACATATGACCGAAAAGTATGTTTTTTTAAAACACCATGCTGAATATTAGAGTGCTTGCTGTTATTACAGATTTAACATCGCAAAATGTGCTTCACCTGATGAAAGATGCATAGTTCCTTGCTGAAAGGGGCAATCAGCATTTGCTACATCCATTTTTGGACTTAAAAATGTATTATATGTACCCACTGATTCTTGAAGAATATAACTTATGAATGCCTCATGAGCTTAGTTCAACTGTCGTACCCGGTCAGAAACAAAAATATAAGCTTGTTTTACTCCAATGTTTGTAAACAAAGTGAATGTAAACAAACACTGTATAGCCTCAAACATGGTTAAAACTATCATTTTGAGATAATGAATGGTCAGTCCTTGCATCCATAGTTCTGTCTTGGAATTTGAGAGTGGTTACTTTTCTCCAGCCCCTCCCCCTGCTTTTTACCTAAACAGTGGTGGGGAGGACACTTTGCTATTGTTTCAACTGCTGATTGCAGTTTTAGGTTATATGTTATAAACTTCCAAAAGCAAAATGAAGGACTCTTATATTTAACTGATTATGGCAGTAGGCTGAGTATGGCATTAGTCATGTAAACACCTTACTCTGCAATCTTAATCAGCGTACGGTCATAATAGAATTAGCACACACCGATTAAAACACCTTGTTTTCTGAGCAATCTGTCGTATTATTAGGACATGTAAACACCTTAGTAGGAGTTTCAGTTTGTATTTTTATTTGTTTTTATTATGGATCCCCATTAGCTGCTGGGGTCCAGCAAAATTAAGGCAGTTTATACAACTTTACAAACATTACAATACATTCACAGATTTCACAACACAATGTGTGCCCTCAGGCCACTACTCCACCAGTTGTGTATTTGATCTGCGCATGTGATAGCACCAGCCGAGCGAGCCTCTCTCTTTAGCGCTAGTGAAGTGAGTTCGGAACAACTGAAAGTATGCATCTTAAAAGTAGTTTTCACATACAAACGTTATATATTTTGATTTTGATTGGCAATTTCTGCATTTATCAAAAGTCCCATCAGGTAGCCTGATTTCAGATCTGTCCAGATCTGTCCATAAACAGGATTATTAGGGAAATTGTTCTTCTTGCAAAGCATGTAAACGTATTAATCGAGCTATTATAGTAATCTGACTATCCACAATAATCACATTATTGTGCGCATGTAACCGTTCTCAGTGTCAGTTAGTTACGTCTTAAAATACTTTTTTTTTTTATGTGCTACTGGTTCCGACCATATTAAAAGTTGTAGAAGTGTGCGGATGTAATTCCCATCAGACAGTGATACTTAGATTGTATATTTTTTTACTTTCTACTTTCCTTAGTTTGTTGTCCTTGCATTTCACTTCAGGTATATGGACTTTTAAATGAAGATACATCTGATATCACACATTTTCTTCATTTGTAGTCCTGGAATAATGATCAATAATGATCCAACAGAGTGAGGAACTATACATTGTGATGTAGAAGGTATAGTGATGTGGACTTACAGATGGTGACACTGATCCGTTGGGGATGTATGGGTCAGGCAGCATGAGAAATGGGTAACCTGGATACGCTGTTTTATACATTCCTCCATCTTGATGTTTGGACACTGTGGAGAAAGAAAGTAGTGAGATGAGATGTTTTCTGATATTAATTTACCTTCAAAGAAACTTTCATATTTGTTTTAGTTTTTTGGTTAACTATTGTAGTTATAACGGTTAAAATAAGAAGTGTTTTACAATTAGAAAAAAGTATTTGACAAATAATGATAGAGCTCTTCGACAGATCCTATGTTAAACACTGGTTTCACTACTGTCACATATTTGTGAGACAAAGTGACAGCCGTAATCTTGCATCACAGAAACATGATGGCAACTTAAAATGTGCAATGCATATTTACAGCCTGTCCAAACAGAGGGTCATTGATCCCCAGGCCTTGTTTTCAACCTTTCAGGTGAATGCATACATGGACCGAGATTTGTGAGTTACTTGCCATATTCAACCATTGTTAATGAACTAGTGAGCATTTCTAACTTTAAATAACGTTTAGCTGCCCTGAAATTTGAGGTGCAGAACGGCAAGCATACATTTGTGTTTTTGGCAGATTTGGCTCCATATGGACAATAAATAAACTTAATGTTAAGTTAAAGCATTTCTTTAGGTCTTTCAGAATGAAGCTACTTGAAACCAATGTAACATTACCATGTTATAACCAATGTAGCCCAGGGAAGGCAACACCTTCCTTTTACAGTCAGTCTATGATGCAACAGCACAGTATAGTCAGAAATCACAAACAACTTGTTTCACTGAGATACATTTAGCCTAATTCAGCTGCTCTCTCGTGTTTAGTTCTTACCGCTGTCGAGATGCTCCCGGTGTTTCTCTAGATAACCTCTATGTTCGTTTTGCTGACCGCGTCGGACCGCCTGAGTGTCCAAAGCAACAGTAAACATAGATTAGAAACATGAGAATGACTTTGAACAAGAGCCAAAAGTTTCATACCAAGACCCCTTTCAACCTTACCAACAGCGCATAACATAAGAACTCTATCTCTGTACCTACCGCTGCGTTCGGACTTTGATTTGTCTCCGATTCATTCACCAGAGACGACTTGAGGTCAGCTAAGTCCCTTTCTGTGAAAGCGTTTTCTTGAATTTTGTCATCTTGTTCGCCTTCATCCTTGAAGGAAATCATTTCATCGTTTGCTCCTTGATCATCTCCTCCGCCACTACTGAGCTGAGGCATATTGCTTTGAAAATCACCCTAATCAGCGGTGCGCTCCTTTGAAAAAATAAAGGAAACTTCCTATTAACCTTAACCTCCCTAATTTGTTGCGCTCCAATGTATAAAACAAAACAAAACAAAAGTTGCTCTGCTCCGGAGCGGCCCTGTAAATTGTAAGTAATGTTGCCCGGCAGCAACAAATAGTGCATTTGAGCTCGAAACAAGGCGAGGACTCCCAACATCAAAGATCGCCGACCGGTGATTGACAGATTCAATGACTTGTTGGGGGTTGTTTCAGCAGAGGGTTCCGCTCTTAAAGAGACATCACATCAGAGCCTGTTGGCCTTATTCATGACTTTCAACACTTCATCATGGATAAAGTTGCTTGTTTTTAGCAAAGACTGAACCGCAGTCCTGGATAAAAGACACGTGAGCGAACGGTCATTCAGATTCTTGTGAATTAATAGATATTTCCCACAACGCTATCCAGGTAGCCTAGCGTTGAGCGTTGGGCCAGTAACCGAAAGGTTGCTGGATCGAATACCTGAGCCGACAAGGTGAATAAACCTATCGATGTGTCCTTGAGCAAGGCACATAACCCTCATTTGCTCCAGGGTAGGCCGTCATTGTAAATAAGAATTTGTTCTTAACTGACTTGCCTAGTTGAATAAAGGTTAAATAAAAAATATAAATAAATCTAGTGTATAAAATTACACATTATTATAACATTGTTATGTATTGTTGAACACACACACATACTTTATGTTCGTATTCTTAGATTTTATTATTTCTTATTGTAAATAAGGACCGGCGCAAGAGCAAATAAGCATTTTGTTGGATGCACATTTCATGTATACCGTTCATAGGACTAATAAAGAGAGAGAGAGAGAGAGAGAGAGACAGAGATCAAGGATGTAGAGGGTAAAACATAATTCCTTCATATTTAGAAAGAAAACCATAAAACCATGTTCGCCCAACATTTGGGAAGTTGTAGAAATATTGATGTGAGATTTGTATTGACATAGTGAGAACATCAGAGACATCTAGGACATCCCCTGTAAACCATCAGAAAATGAGTCAAGCTCATCAATAAAAGAGACATGGCATGTCGCAGCTAGTCTCTAGAGCACTTGGATTTTGTTGTAATCTCAAAAAACAGCGACTGCCTGGAATGAAACTATTTGAATGATTCAAAACAACATTTGGAGGGGAAATAGAATGTAGTTCAAATATGTAGACTTGGTGTCTGGTGCCTTGTCAAACAAATAGGGGAGACCGGGGTTGGTTGTCACTTTTTACTCTGGTGTGTATATCTATCTAGCACCAGTATGTCTTACAAGACTCTTTTCAAGATTAATAGAAAGACAGAGGTCAAGGGTTGAAATAGGAACCCTTTTTATCATAATATCTTATTCCAACATGGAGTTATAAGCCATCAAACACACTCTGTCCACTTGTGACAACCAGACCCATCACTGGGTTGGTTGTCACACGGTATGGGGTTTGTTGTTACAATATTTTCTAGAAGCTTATTCATTTTGTAACAGGAAATGAAGTAATATAGAAAACAGTCTTACAAATAGCCTTTCTTAGATTGAATAATATTCCTAACAAAATTCAGTATTTTATGCCTTGAGAAGAACATATTACATTTTCAGATTTGTGTGTGTATGCGTGTGTTTGTGTACATGTGTGGGTGTGTGACAGAAACATTTGTGTGAGAGAGAGACAACAAACCCAGATAGCACAGATACCTCTGCCCATAGGTTGTACATACAGTATATACATGATGCATCGGGAAGATGCAGTTTAGATGTATTTAGAATACCTGCATTCTAAATTCTAAAGTTCTACATCGGGGCTGTCCAACCCTGTTCCTGGAGAGCTACCGTCCTGTAGGTTTTCACTCCAACCCCAGTTGTAACCAACATGATTCAGCTTTTCAAGCAGCTAATTATTAGAATCAGGTGTGCTAGATGAGGGTTGGAGTGAAAACCTACAGGATGGTAGCTCTCCAGGAACAGGGTTGGACAGCCCTGTTCTACATCATTTATACATCGGCCAGGCATCTACATTCTATTCCGATGTCATGGCGACGTCGTCCCAATGCGCAAACCATTGGGATGACGCCACACTACATATTCCCAACACATTTTGATATGTCGGCCAAAGGTGTTTGTGTTTATTGGGAAGAGAGGTCTCTATAGCAATAGCACAAAAGAGCTTGGAATTTATTGTATACTAGCAGTGGCAATGTCCCTGAACAATATGGTTATAATGGAGTTGATAATGACAACCAACCACAACCACCCCCCCAAATGCTAATTAAGATGATAGTTACCACATGGCTTGACCTAGCAACTCAGAAATAGGATTGGAATGTAGCTCTCCCTTTCCTCTTTTCAACACATTTTTTTCATGTATACTCTCATAATTAAAACGTTCATAAAGAAAATATAATATAAAAATATAATATATGAAAATAAATCTTATTTTTACCAAGACATTTTATTTTTAGTGATTAGGTGGAGTGATTAGCCGAAATCTAGTTTCTCTTGAGTGATAAATCAGATCCTTACTTAACTGTGCGATGTAGTAAGGAGTTGTAATTTCCAACAGGCCAATACTCTACATAGTTTAGCGCATACAACGTGGTAATTAACTACAATGACCATAATCCATTGCCCATCTACTTCTCTGGTCTGTGTTTCTTTTATGCCTGCTACAGATGGAGGAGCTGAAGGTGGAGGCAATCATGGCCAGTTCCCAAAACCATCAAGGAACTCCAACGCTTCCTGGGATTTGCCAACTTTAACTGCCGGTTCATCCAAGGCTTCAGCTCCATCGCCTCGACACTCAGGTTGTTGCTGAAAGGAAGTTCACAGCGCCTCCATTGGACCCCGGACGCGGAGATGGCGTTCCACGACTTGAGAGGCAGGTTCACCAGAGCGCCTCTGCTACGCCATCCTGACCCGTATCTGCCTTTCGTTGCGGAGATCGACGCGTCCAAGATCGGTGTGGGGGCGGTCCTCTCCCAGCAGCACGGAAGTCCCCCGAAGCTGCACCCGTGTGCATACTACTCAAAGAAACTGTCTGCTGTGGACTACGACGTGGGTGACCGGGAGCACCTGGAGCAGTGGAGTTGGTACTGGAGCAGTGGAGACACTGGCTGGAGGGCGCACGGGAGCCTTTGCATCATCACAACCTGGAATACGTCAGGGCTGCTCGGTGCCTTAACCCCCGTCAGGCCAGGTGGACGATGTTCTTTGCCCGGTTCCGCTTCACCCTGACTTATGGCCCAGGCACCAAGAACAGCAGAGCCAACGCACTCTCCCGAATGCACGACCGGGGGTTAGAACAGGCTCTGATGGTCCCCATCTTACGGGTCCTGTCGCATGGGATATCGACGCGCCCCCTGGGTAAGACCTACATGCCGAGGAGGGTGCGAGGAAGGCTGGTGACATGGGCGCACCAATCCCAGGTGACGGGACACCCGGGGATCACCCAGGGATCACCAGGACCCTTGAAGCACTCCGGGTGAAGTACTGGCGGCCTGGCATGGGGAGGACTGTGCGCTACTACAGCCTCACATCCGGGTACCATCCCCAGGCTAACGGGCAGGCGGAACGCACCAACCAAGAGCTGGAGAGGTTCCTGTGAAGCTATTGCCTAGATAGGTCAGGCTTTCTCCCCTGGGCGGAATACGCCCAGAACTCCCTGCGCTGGTCCTCCACAGGGCTGACACCGTTTCACGCCGTCCTGGGTCGGCAACCGTCATTGTGTCTGTGGACTGGAACCGAGCCCAGTGACGTGTCTAAGGTGGAGGACTGGTTCCCGTCAGCAGAGGAGGTTTGGTACGCTGCCCACGTCGGGCGGATCGGCGGCAGAGCGAGCCCCAGGATTACCGCCTGGGGGACAGAATGTGGCTCTCCACCCGGTACGTTCCCCTCCGCCTACCCTGCCGCAAGTTAAGCCTCTGGTATGTGGGGCCGTTTAAGATCCTCCGGAAGGTGAATGATGTTTCAGTCACTCTCCAACTGCCCCCTCTCCTCAGGCCGGTGGTTCCTGGTCCTGCTGCAGTGCCCGGGGTCCGGCGTACATTTACATTTTAGTTATTTAGCAGACGCTCTTATCCAGAGCGACTTACAAATTGGTACAGAGTGGAGACGGTGCTGGACTCTCATTTGCGGCGGGGTCGGGTCCACTACCTAGTGGACTGGGTGGGATACGGTCAAGGAGGAACGCAGCTGGGTCCGGGCAGTGGACATCTGCAAACCATCGGCGCTCCTCGACCTCCGGGTCGTCCGAGGGCCGACGAGTGGCAGCGACGGGAGCAGCGCCCTTGGAGGGTGGGGTGGGGTACTGTAACGCCTGTGCCTTCGACCTCGAGGGTGCCCCTCCCGCCACAGCGCTCCGACTCGCCGGCATTCTAACCACCGGCATGATTACGATGGCAGCCGCGCTCAAGCGCCCACACCAGTTTCCCATCCGGATTCCACACGCACACACACACCTGCTTCCACTCACATTACACACCCTATATATGTTCCCCTCCCTGTGTTGTGCGTGTGGATTATAGTTTCTGAGCTGCTCCTCAGACTAGTGCTGTGTGTTATAAAATATATTATTCAACGTCGCTCTTTCTTGTTTTCCTTTTTTGTTCAACCTCCTTCTTTTTGTGCCCACCATCCTCGCACCATCACAAGTACAATGAAATGCCTTTCCTGCAAACTAAAAACCCAACAATGAAATAATCTGTAACAATGCATTACTAGAAAAAAACACACCAGAAATAAGAAGAAATATGAAATACACAATAAAGTAAGTAAGTAAGCATACTATATACAGCAAATATTTAAAAAGTCAGTTCCAATACCATATTTACATGTGTAAGGATACTGGAGTGATGGAGGTAGATATGTATAAGGGGTGAGGGGACTACAGAGTAGCAGTAGTTTGTATGTTCGTGGGTGTGCGGGTGTGTAGAGTTAGTATAAATGTATGTGCAAACTATGTGTGAGTGAGCAAATGAAGGAGTGAGAGGTAGAAGAATACGCGATTGTGAGGGGAAATACAGAGCAGCTGTTGCTTGGCGAGGTATCTCTACCTGAAAATACATGATCTAAGTGATTGATAGTTTGTATTCAGCAGTCATAAAAGTATGCCTTATTTACTTTGAAGAACTACAAAATAGTGATTTGGTCTGACAGCATAGGCAGCAGTTCTATAGAGATGAGATGATGACTTGGAATTAAATAATAAAGTCATCATATAAAACAAATGTAATATACACAACAAATCAAATATTTTAGTGAAGTAAAGTAATGTGAATAAATGATGGTAAATCCGTGATAAGCAGTAAATGAGCATCATGGGACTTTAATTAATGGTTTTATTCTGTGTTACAGCATTCAACCCAAATAATCGAAACCGAAAATCGAAAAAACAGGATTATTTTTTAATAATCGAACCGAAATCGAGCCAACCTCAAAAAGTACTAATTACTCAGCACTACCTCCATGTTTTGTCATGTTGACATGAATTGACCAGGTGAATTAGTTATTTCAAAGAATTCACACGTTTTAATCTTACAATTATTACACAGCAGCCTCTAGATTGGGAGTAATAAGCACTGTGACAACCAACCCGTGAGACAACCAACACTGGTCTCCCCTTACATTTCACTTCATGTATTTTCTATGCTGATACAGTAGCATGGTCTTCTGAGTTTTAATTGAGAAATATTTATACACTCCCATGCTGTGACTTAATATTTGACTTAATCTGTTGCCTTGAAAGAAAATGATGAACCACAGCTGGGAAATAGAATTAAATACAAACAGAAAATGTGCCTAGTATTTGCATAAAGCTGCATATTTATACAATATCGACCATGCATATTAATAAAAAGATTAAAATGAGCTGTTTAATGTATGCAAATCTAAATTATAAATGAGTTGTTTAAACTCCTTGTTTATTCGCATTGATTAAATATAGACAGCTGTTTTTCGTAGAACCAGTTTCTCTATCTGGCTTACTTCACAAGTTCTCGATTCTTTGGCACTTTTTGTGTTTCTCTCGCTCTCTCTCTGTGCTCACATTGGTTTCGCCATATCCTTGAGGTGGTGTCTGTGCTTGTTCCTTCGTTGGACTTGACTGTGTATGAGTTTTGGATTTGATTAATATAATCTATCTTTGTCGGACTCAAATCGTTCTTATCAGTCTGTGCGTTTGCGTGACTCACTCACACACCAGCCTCTGTATCCTCATCTCTTATCTCCTCTATGGTAATTGCAGCCATGACGTCAGATGTCAGTAAATTATACTCTCTGCCTTAGGGGCAGGAAACACCAAAAAAGGAAAGAAAAAAATGGACAAAAACACTGCCTGCCAACACTAGCACTTCATGTCGAGAGAAAAATATACCATTGGTAATATTGCTTCAGGCAACAGTTTACAGTAACCCAATGCAAATATTAACGGCACATAAGTAGTCACTATAATGTTAACGGGTTGAACTCAGAGCAAGTTTGTAAGACAGAACTATGTCTAGGGGCGATGTTGTACACATGATGTGGAATCCTGCAACATTTCTCGAGGTTCCACAGAAGTTAAACCTGGTCGCTATTCATGTTGGTGCATTGGCGTCTATTGTGAACAATATTGACAAATCAAGTGACATTTCATTTACATCTTGCCATTAGCAGACCAGACATGGGTCAAATGCATTTATAAAATAGGCTTCAGATATGGAACCAAACCCCTCCCACCCTGCATGCCGGTCAAAGAGCTTGTGACCAGTTCTCTCTTAAACAAAGTCATGTTTTAAACTGTTCATTTACGGCTTTTGTCCTTTCTTGTCCATTGCAAAGAGAAGGAAATTAGAGAATGAAAATAAAAGGTTCCTCAAAGAAAAGGAATACCAACCAGAACCCACACCTTCTGCTTGTTTCCATCTCAGATATCACTAAAGCCTGAACAATTGGAATCATGAAATTATTTCAAGTGAGAACTTTGGTTTTTAGCAATTCCTTTTCCATTTCTTAATCATTTGCAAGGGAAACCATTCTCTTTTGTACAGATTTTTACAGCACAAAGGATAAATTGCAGTTCCTACAAAACAAATTATATACTCTGCTTTCTAAATAAACTTCAGGCACATTAAAGCAGCAAACTAATTAAATCATATCCTTTCATTGAGGCTAGGCCACATCGAAGGGAACAGCTCTTAACTGGAACCAGTTGTGTGCGTTTTATTGGTAGTTTCCCTCCAACCAAAAACATGTTCTCTCAAGCAGCATTCAACGTGCAATACTGAACCTTAGCAAATCTTTTCGACAGCCTAATTTTATATATGTTTTCCCCCATGGAGTATGCCATCATTCGTCAAGTATGAAGCACCCTTGAATGTGAAACCCTGTAAATGAGAGTAATTAATCAGATGTATGAGGTTGCTATTCCCTATATAGTGCACTACTATTGACCAGAGCCCTATTGGCCCTGGTCACATGTAGTATGATATAAAGCAGGGTTGGGGTGAATTCCATTTTAATTCCAGTCAATTCAGAAAGTAGGCCTAAAGAAAATTCAAATTCCAAATGTGAAAACATTGAAGAGAATTGGAATTTCAGTGTACTTCCTGAATTGATTTCGAATTGAAATGGAATTGACCCCAACACTGCCATTTGGGGCACACAACATATATTTGACCTGGATAGCTCTTTCTCCTTCTAAACTGGAGTTTGATGAAAAATATGTAAAAAGGCATTTCTGTCTGTTATCTCCTCTATAATTATCTAGGACTACACAAACACTATTTGAATACAGCGCCGAGGTCTACATAATTGATGTGTCCCCTCTGAGTGTGTTATGAGGCAGAGTCAAACTGAGGATAATAGGCGCAGCAGAAAAGGAGACATTAGGAATGTAATAGTGATTCTGCAATGTGCGCTTGTTTCTATGAAAGGCTAAATAAAGTTAGGTTACTTTGAATGCTACATTTAAGTTAAGAGGAGTTAAATTGCTGAGTAAAAAGTAAGTTAACCTCGTGCCTCATTTTGAGTAAAGGATGGAGTGTATTCAGTAGAAGAAAGTTGCAAACCATTATTGGAAAGGGTCCATCTTCTCTCACGACTGCTTTAGCTCATGTGCTTTTAAATGTGTTAGTTAAAAGAGCTGGACTGGCTCATGAAAAATGCTCTCTGATGGGACCAACCATACAGAGTCAAAGGTTGCATCCCAAATGGAATTCTATTTCCTATATATATATATATATATAATTTAACCTTTATTTAACTAGGCAAGTCAGTTAAGAACAAATTATTATTTACGATGACGACCTACCTACAGGGTCAGCCCCTGGAGCAAATGAGGGTTAAGTGCCTTGCTCAAGGACACATCGACAGGTTTTTCACCTTGTCGGCTCGGGTATTCGAACCAGCGACCTTTCGGTTACTGAGAACGTCACTATCGGCGGTTTCCAGACCATCAGAGCGGACAGGGATAGTGTTTCTTCCGGTAAGAGTAAGGGAAGGGGAAGAGAGGGTATAATGAGAAGATGGAGGACAAGCTGAGGAAGAGCCAGGTGAGAGAGGTGTGGAAGGGTATGAGAAATATCACTGGCTTCAAAAAGTCAAACAGTGGGCAGACGGAGGGGACCCAGGACAGAGCCAATGAGCTGAACCAATTTTTTAACAGGTTCGATACTGTTCCTGTCCACCTCCCCTCCAGCTCCCCAGGCCACACACCAGCGACCCCACCTCCGCTCCTGCTCCCTCTGGACTGATCCTCAGCACCCCCTTTCCCCACCTCCTCCCCACCTGGGCTGGCTTTCACCATCAACCAAGTGAAGAGAGAGCTGGAGAGATTACATCAGTGGAAAGCGGCGGAGGAGCACCTTCAGTCACAGACTGATCCCACCACGGTGTGCCAGAGAGCGCTACAGGAGGTCCTTCCAGCCGGCGGCTATTAGACTATTTAATGCCTCACCGGGGTGCCGTGCTGTCGTCAACATAGACCTGGATCTGTTGGGGTGTTAGGACCTAGTTTAACAATTATGCATCCATCCGTGAGTAAGTCTTGTCTGTAATCACTCATTCACTCAGGACTTATTTATTCAATCAGGTCTATATATACATATTCATGTACAGTTGTTATATCATATCACGTGCAATATTGTAAGTCATTCTTGCACTTAACTTACGTAGTCATTCACTCAGGAATGCATATTAGTATCCTGTCAGTTGTATCTTTTTTCAATGCTTTTAGTATATCAAATGTGCAATACGTGCATTTATCTGTAATTAAACCCTGCGCACTAAGGACTGTATTTTAAGGGAATTACTATTCTTACCCTAAATTATATCAAACACACATTTAGCTATTTAAGTATCTCTTCCTGTCATTTACCTGTACAGTTAATGTAACCATGCAAATATTCACTTACCTATAAATTTAATTGTATATTTACCTGTATAGTTAATTTAACCACGCAAAATATTCACTTACCTGCCTGTCTGTCTGCCTGCCTGTCTGCCTGCCTGCCTGCCTGTCTGTCTGTCTGTCTGTCTGTCTGTCTGTCTGTCTGTCTGTCTGTCTGTCTGTCTGTCTGTCTGTCTGTCTGTCTGTCTGTCTGTCTGTCTGTCTGTCTGTCTGTCGATCTATCTATCTATCTATCTATCTATCTATCTATCTATCTATCTATCTATCTATCTATCTATCTATCTATCTATCTATCTATCTATCTATCTAATAGTGCACTACTTTTGACCAGGGCCCATGAGTGGGGTATTGACTGTTCTATCCTAGCCCTCCCCTAATAAGCAGCCAGGGCTGTAGTGTTGGCTGTTACTGAGGACAAGGCCTTGGTCCTGAGGTTACTGTGCCCTCCTCTCCCTAGCAGAGACTGAACCTTGGCAGTGGAGGGAGAAACCTGTTGTAATCTGTGAGGCAGGAAACAAAGAGCCTCGTTAATGCAGAGACTTGCAGGGACCTTTGATGTGGAGCCAAGCCATTCACTCCTCGCTTCTTCCACACACACAGGCATACGTGCACACACACGCACACACTCACAAAGGCACACACACACAAACACACAGATGCGCGCACAAACACACATACACACAAATGCAAGTACACAAGCACACAAAAAATAACTGTAGAGAAAAATGTAATCTCTTTTTCCCCTGCCCCCGAGTTGGAGTGTGCCTGCTATTTAGAGCTAGATTGAAACAACGATGTACGTTTGTTCAAGATGCACCACGAGGCAGCAGGTTGCTTCAGTGGAAAGAAATGTTTTTCTACTGCACCTTTTTCCACTCGTTGACTTTGCTTGTTGATGTTGCAATTATTTAAAGCTACACTGCAGCCTTATTTGGCATCACCACACAACTTCACAATTGTATTAGAGTTTAACCCTAAAATCATTGACATGCAAAAGCAAGTTTTAGCTTTTGAGTGAGGCAGCCCAGCCTCTGTACTTAACATGATATGGTGATATTGGTTGGCTGTTACCACAGTCCAGCAAGGTCTGCTGTGGTTGAGTAACTCTCTCTATGATGAGGTTTTTACCCAGACACAGTCTCTCTCTCCCAGAAAGCACAAAATCTACCCTCCCCAGTCTCTGTTAATAAACACTTCCGATTGTTGCATAAATGAGTGTCATTGACTCAGAACGTGATTTAATTGCTATTCAATCTTCAAAGTCTAATAATTTTGATATGTTCTCTCTACAGTCTGTCCCTCTGGATTTAGGTCACATTTTATATGAAGAAGAAACAGTATGAGTGTGTGTATCCTCTATATGTGTGTGTGTGTGTGTGTGTGTGTGTGTGTGTGCATACATGTAAGCGTGTGTATGTATGATTTCTTTGTGTGTGTGTGTGTATGAATTGTGTGCGGTGTGTGTGTGTGTGTGTGTGTGTGTGTGTGTGTGTGTCTGTGGCCAGAGCTCTGGACTCCGTAGGTAGACTAGCGTGAGAACTCCTGTGGGAAGGCAGCAGGGTCTGACCACAGCGGTGGCCAGCTGAAGGCTAATGCCTGAGGCCCCCCTGACTTCCTGCCCCAGTTAGACCATAAATGGGAGGGGTTGAAGACATGTGACAGGAAATCCAAGAGGAATGAGCATACTTAGGAGCAAATTAGGAGAGTGGCAGGAGCGGTATGGTGAGAACAACGAACAAACAAACATGCACTTTTATACTGAATAGTTATTACAATGTAGTTATATGGCTTAATATATAATTGTACAAAACACACAAAAGCATGCGCATGCACACACACACACACACAGACACACACACACTGACACACACACACACACACACACACACACACACACACACACACACACACACACACACACACACACACACACACACACACACACAGACAATTTACTTGTGTTATTACTTCAGCTTGTGAAACTGCATGGATATGAATATGACAATATGGCACTCATGAAGCCACATCAGTACAGTACATCACAATTAATAAAATCATTACAGTTACAATTCTGCCATTGTTTGATTTTATTGGTTTGGAGAGTAAATAAACAATGATTGTTATAGATAGAGAAAGATCAATGGTCTTCTCCAGGACTTTAGTCTGATGGCACAGCTATTAAATGTGTGCATTCACAGTGGTCGCTTTCTAGTGGTGAGTGGGCGGGATGAATTCTTTTGTTGACAGTTAACAGCAGATTCCGGGCTCAGTTTTTCCGCTGTTAGTGGGCTGAGGTAGAGGATGTGGATTCTCACGATGGATCATTGTTTACGTTTGAAATGTGCATGTGTGCGTAGCCATGTATCCATGTATAAATGTATCAAGGGGATGGAAGGATTTTAAATACATGCTAACGCACACACATGCATATACAGTGGGATCCAAAATTATTGACACCCTTGAAAAAGTTGAGCAATAATGACTGTATAAAATAAATAATTTAAATACTGAGCGATATTGTATGCTCAAAAACATTGGGAAATTATATAATTTATGCTACAATTGCTCAGAGAAAGAGATTTTGTTTAACAAGTAATAAAACAAATATTATTGTCCCCCAAAAAATATTGACACCCTTAAAGATTCTTATAAATAAAGTAATTGATACCTGCCAAGATACAGACCGGCAAGAAAGCAGTTTGTGTAAGTATGTTCAGACTGAGTGCTGTTATTCCTGACTTGACCACACGCACATCCTCATGGGGAAAATCCCCATTAGACTCCTGTTCACAGGGTCTTGCTTCAAGACGAGACATCCACAAAGATCATACATGAGAATCAATACATGAGAGTCAATACATGAGAATCAATACATGAGGATCAATACATGAAATCAATCCACATGTTAGGAAATAGAGGTAATGATATACTGTATAATAATAGCAAAGCTCATAAGCAATAGAATGGCAAAAGTCTTATCAGACTTGATACATATCAATCAATCAGGGTTTATACAAACATTTACACTTAAATACAATAACATGTTTCAGTATAATACATTAGGTATACAGTAGTTTCATCAATAATGACTGTTGATGCCAGAAAGGCTTTCAACCATCTTGAATGGCCTTTTCTATTAAAAACTTTGGAAGCCTTCAACTTTCCAGCTGGAATAATACATTTAATTAAAAATATTATATAAATATCCTAAAGCAAAAATATACACAAATAATACTGTACATTATCTGCTTAATTGCTCAATAAAGTACCTATCTATCTATCTATCTATCTATCTATCTATCTATCTATCTATCTATCTATCTATCTATCTATCTATCTATCTATCTATCTATCTATCTATCTATCTATCTATCTATCTATCTATCTATCTATCTATCTATCTATCTATCTATCTATCTATCTATCTATCTATCTATCTATCTATCTATCTATCTATCTATCTATCTATCTATCTATCTATCTATCTATCTATCTATCTATCTATCTTAAAAGGGGCACAATACAGGGATGTCCTTTCTTCTGTTTGCAGTGGAAAATGAACCACTTGAAGAAACGGTTAGACAGGACCCAAACGTAACAGGTGTCAGTATCGGTGCTGACCAGTATTGAAAACTCAATGCCCCCCCCTTGCAAAAAATATTTTCAGAATAAGAAAATTAATACCTCATGATCTACAGCAATGCTTTAAGTGGACCACAAAACTATCAAATACCTAGGATGCTTAATAAGCGACAACAAACAACACATATATAAAGATAATATCATCCCATTAGTCAACAATATGAAAGCAGATCTATTTAAATGGAACAATCTTCCCATAAATCCTACAGGTAGAATAAACCTCTTCAGAATGGCATGGCTCCAAAGTTTTTATATTTATTCTCAGTAATACTAATTACCCCACCAAAGAAAAAGTATACTCGGACATAACAGACTTATATATGGGGAAATAAAACTCATAGAATAAAAAGTAAAGTTTTAGGGTGGTTTTAACCTCCCAGACTTGGAATTGTATCAACTCCCTACACAAGGCTTTAAATCATAGTTAAATGCACTAAATAGGAACCATGGGTAATTATTAAAGATGCACATGCTCACCCCCAGAATATTTGTACTTGTCTATTTTCAAAGGACAAAGCTAAGAATATTAACAACTTCATAGTTAAGAACACTATAACATTATGCATGAAAATGAAACAGATCCTACAAGAACCAATATCACTCCCAAAAAACACAAACCTATGGAAAAATGCTTTGATTGCTTTTCAGAACTGATAAATTGGTCCACATGGAAAACTAAAGGCATTGAAACCGTAAATGACTTGATAATAGGAAATACAGTTATTTCCATGACAGAATTAAAAAGCAATTTTGGACTGACCAATGTGTATATTTTCAAATACTTAAACGTTTCATATCATGACATTTCGATTTGAAATCTTTTGGACATCAGAGAAATCTTGAGGTAAACCTTTTTGATTCAGAAAATAATAATAATAAATAAATAATAATTCATATGATAGTTAAGATATCAGTGGAGGCTGCTGAGGGAAGGATGGCTCATATTAATGTCTGGAATGGAGTCAATGGAATGGCATCAAACTAATGGAAACCATGTGTTTGATGTATTTGATACCATTCCGCCTATTCCGCTTCAGCCATTACCACGAGCCCGTCCTCCCCAATTACGGTGCCACCAACCTCCTGTGTAAGATATACAAAACCTTGCAGAGAGCCTATCCAACTGACGACCTCTTAGAAAATAATTGAAACTATTGAAACTAACCAAATGACAGTTGACGAAAATGTACGGTTAATCCAGTATAAATGTATGTACAGAATGTATTATACAATAGACAAAATCCATAAATTCTGACAGAGTAATGTCTTAAGTGCAAAATTAACAATAGCTCAATAATCCATGCCTTCTGGGAATGCTATAAAGTCCAAAAGTTATGGGCGGAGTTAGAAAGCTGGCTTTCAGAAATAATGTGAAATTACTTTTAATCCTTCTGTCTGCGTATTTCAAGACGTGTCATATGAGGGTGCAGTGAGATACCCGATGGTTTTGTTGATACTCTTCTCGTCAATTATCTTGAAAAACCATATACGTGGAAATCAACCAATCCTCCATTGTTTAGACAATGGAAAATCATAAGCTTCATTATCTAAACATTGAAAGAGTGTGGGCGACGGAGAGGAACAATATGGTGCAATTTGAAGACGTGGCAGAGAGTAGTGCAGACACTGGAGATAGGGGTAAGAGCAGGTGGGTCTGGGCAGGTGTGATGTTGATGTTTGTGTACGTCTATATGTTGTCTTTTGTATGTGTACGTTTTGTAGTGTTTTAAGTAAATCTTATAACACGGCCCCTGTGTTTTCGTATATCACAAGAAGCAATGCATACGAACCATTCATAAAAGAACAATAGCATCAAGATTAATAAATGGATGGATTTTCAGCTCTTAATCGGGGCAGCACCAGCAGCATCTACAAGCGAATGGAGGATAGAAAATGTGGTAAGACTATTAGAAGCGCCAGGATATCAAAGAACACAGCGAAAACTCCTCTGTCTGATCTTGTTAATTTCCAAGCATTATGAGAGCCAAACAGCCTCTCTGAAGCCAAGGTCAAATGTGGGGAGCGTCGCACAGAAAAAACAAAGAAAAAAAAACATCCCAGATCTTTTTTACAAGCCGGCAAAATCCATGGAAATAGGAGAAAAATACTAAGACTTAGAGAGCTATTGCTAATTGGCTGCCAGAGGAGTGGTGAAAGCCGAGGATCAGACTTGACTTCTCACTCGGGGACAGAAAAAGAAAGGGGAATACTAGTCAGTTGTACAACTGAATGCATTCAACTGAAATGTGCCTCGGAATCAATTAGTGGTGTGACGGTTAAGTAAATGATGGTGAGATGTGTGATGAAACGAAAGCCCTGTAGCTACATATTCTACACATGGGACAGTGTGCCAATGGTGCTAATGCATGTAGGCTAACAAGATCACTTTTGTATTGCATATTATTTACAGAGTAATTATATGGATTAGACCATTGCAACAACATGTCAACCAATTGATTGAGTTTATGCGAGAGAGAAACACTATTTTCCACTGCTTCTTACTGAACTACAGAAAACTTTTATTTTACCAATGTGCTGTGTGGAATTGGCCAGTAAGATACAGTACTTCCTAATTGATAGGACCAAGGACTCAGCAAAGTGACTAAGGCTGACCCCTTGAGGAACAAGAAGGGAATTAGTGGAAACAGTTGTTCTACAGTCACCTACAGGACCAGTCTGGTCTTGTCTATCGGTGGACAAATACATTATTTTTTCCCCTTTATCAGCTCAGACTCAGAGAGTACAATGCCAACTGTTAACTTCACCATACCTGTCTATGTTCTGTCTGTTGTCTGTCTGGAACTCTGTAGCAGTACCATTTCACCAAGTGAAACATGCAAATGTCGAATAAAGGTGATTCTGATTGTGATCTAGGTTTCTAACGAAAATATGGGATTTGTTCTGTTTTTAAAATGTGTGGTATGATTACTTAGAATCAGATCAGTGCTTTACAGTCTTAAATATGTTTCTTGTCTGTGTCACTGCCAGAGAATTCTACAGGTTTAAGGAACATTCTCTCAAAACTAACTACCATGTACTATAGGGTTATATCAGAAGCCACATCACTCATTTTACAACACTTAGAAAAATTATTTGGTCCCATCTGGGATTGATCTCAATTCCCTGCAACAGATGTATCTTTACCCTTGGAAGGAGATATAGTATGAAATAGAAAACCACTGGATTTATGAGATATTTTACTATGGTTGGAACACTAATATATTACATACTCACACATCATTTTTATCATGACATCTGTCAAGTGAAAAAATACTGACGCCAGAAGAATTATGCTTTATCCTGCAACTTATTTTCTCGATGGTGAATAACTTTCCAAGACAATAATGTAATGAGAACCATCTGTGGTATTTGATTAGTTGTCTATTACCAAGACACATAAATCATGCACTTTGTACATGAAATCATCTCCAAATTTCCCCCTCAAAGAACATAGATAATTCTTAATTTCATAATGTCTAATACATTTTTCCAATTGATCAGAACAGTAAAGATATCATGTTCATTTTGCCACGTCGACACCAATGGTACACTATATATACAAAAGTATGTGGACCCCCCTTCAAATAAGTGGATTCAGATACTTCAGCCACACCCGTTGTGGTCAACTGCAAGTGTTGTTATTGTGAAGTGGAAACTTCTAGGATCAACAACGGCTCAGTTGCAAAGTGGTAGGCCATACAAGCTCACAGAAAGGGACTGCAGAGTGCTGAAGCGCGTAGCGCAAAACATTGTCTGTCCTCGGTTGCAGCACTCACTACCGAGTTCCAAACTGCCTCTGAAAGCAACATCAGCACAAGAACTGTTCGTCGGGAGCTTCATGAAATGGGTTTCCATGGCCGAGCAGACGCACACAAGCCTAAGATCACCATGCGCAATGCCTAGCTTCGGCTGGAGTGGTGTAAAGCTCGCCGCCATTGGACTCTGGAAAAGTAGAAACGAGTTCTCTGGAGTGAGGAATCATGCTTCACCATCTGGCAGTCCGACGGACGAATCTGGCTTCGGCAGATGCCAGGAGAACTTCACCTCCCCGAATGCATAGTGCCAACTGTAAAGTTTGGTGGAGGAGGAATAATGGTCTGGGGGTGTTCTTCATGGTTCAGGCTAGACCCCTTAGTTCCAGTGAAGGGAGATCTTAACGCTACAGCATAGAATTACATTTTAGACGATTCTGTGCTTCCAACTTTGTGGCAACAGTTTGGGGAAGGCGCTTTCCTGTTTCAGCATGGCAATGCCCCCGTGCACAAAGCGAGGTCCATATAGAAATGGTTTGTCGATATGGTGTGGAAGAACTTGACTGGCCTGCACAGAGCCCTGACCTCAACCCAATCGAACACCTAAGTGCCCAACATCAGTGCCCGACCTCACTAATGCTCTTGTCCCTGCAGCAATGTTCCAGCATCTAGTGGAAAACCTTCCCAGAAGAGTGGAAGCTGTTATAGCAGCAAAGGGTGACCAACTCCACATTAATACTCATGATTTTGGAATGAGATGTTCGACTTATGGTCATGTTGTGTATGTAGGCATGTACTAATGAGAACTGTCAGCTTAGTGGGCGATTGATTTACTTGTAAAGCAAAAACTAAATATTATCCAGTGATATTAAATCTTTTGCCGTTGTGTATGGGACAATACGGTCATTGAGCTGGATTTATGAGACAGGGCCTTGTAATCGTTTCACTGCGGCTGGGGCTAGTCTGTGTGACACTGGGAGAGGCGGGGTTAATTAAACCAATCCAAACCAAATAAACGTTTGGCAACCCATAAAAGGCTGTGGGAAATGGTCTGAGATTGAACCGACTTTGGAGTCCTAAACCTCAGGCTTTGATGGTTTTGACTTGATTCAGAGACTGAAAACAGAGATTGGATGTCCCAACTGGTGCTGAACTGTTTCACCCTCTTTTTATAACCAAACAGGGATGGGTGTAATGCTCGCTGATGCCTATTGTTAAATGTAATTTATTTCAGCAATTCATGAAATGTAAAACGCTCACACTGTATTTTCCTTTTTATGACATCTGGATTCATGTAGCTGAGATGTTCCTTCATCCGGGAAAATGTTATTACATGGAACTACTATCAGGAGATAAATCTCGCTACCGTATTACATAGGAAGCTGCAGGATGATGTTGTGATGATAGTGAGGCAGTTGTATCCTTGAAGAAAAGAAACAATGATCCCTTGAACAAGGTGATTCATAGTCAACTAACCCTGTCCCTGTAATGACAAGGGAAACCCAACCCTAAACCATACTTACTCATACATTTGGGAGAGTGAGAGTTTGGTGAGAGTTTGTCTGTAAGTGTGAGAAATAGATGTAAATAGGCGGCTTCTCACAGTATATCATCTAGTTGTGGATACATCTTGGGAACAAACGTTATTCTCCCAGGCCTTCTGATCGGCTAAATTTAATTTACAGCGATGGCACCCTGGAGGCGTTACACAATCAAATCTGTTCTGGTTTCACAATGGGCTAGATTACAGGCTTGCACTGGTAATGACGGCAAAAGATTCACCAAACATACTGTTTGTCAATCAACTGTTGTTATTTCTCTAGATTTTCAAAACTAGAACAACTGAAAACATTCATTGAGACTAGATTGATCTCTTATCTATAACCCTGTAAAAATAGAAAGACTCAGAACACACCATGATTGTGTAATGAAACCATGAAAAGTAGTGCATCTAACCTGAGATCTGGTGTCTTGAGGGTGTTTGAATATAAACCCAATGTAAGTGTTATGATACACAAAAAGTATTTTAAAACAGAATAGAAGTACTCTGAAACACCCAAAGTGGTTCTTGAATCTGAATATTGATGTGTTTCAGTGTATGTTAAAGGCAGAATCAAAACATACAAAACAATGTTTTTGGCAGACTGTGTCTCTCATACAATCAAATGGTTAAGAAATGAAAATGTTTTATAGCCTAAATATTGATTGATGATAAGGGCCTATGGAGAATATTTTTTGTGGAATTCCACCTTAATTTTTTCATTGCTTTATTTTGATTAGAAACAGGAGGAGACAGAGAAGGAATGAAAGCGGGACAGGTGGAAGCGGGAATTGGACCCCGGACTTCTGGGGTAGTAAGATGGTCTTTTTAATTGGAATTTAATCTGTAAAAAATTATTCTGGGTTGAATTGAAATTGAAATGTAAAAATATATGCAATGATTTATTAATTTAATTTGACCAAAACATTTAAGAATAAATCCAATTTAATGTTTCTCAAAATGTAAGTATATAGTTTTAATCTCCTTGCACTTCCTATCTTGCCACATTGCTCTGTTTTTAGAGGATTGTGGCTAATTATTTTTTTTTTTTACTTTATGATTATTTTCCACAATGTTGTATGCATGTTTGAAGAAAGAAAAGTGTAATTCTATATAAGTATTAAGCAGTTTGTTGTGCCATGAGGTGTAATGGATCATGACGAACGAATATCAAAACCATAAGAGGGCCTCCAGAGTGGGAGGTAGAAGGCACTGGGGTGAATTATTAGTTCTCTAGCGACATATTCAAATTACTGCCTGAAAACTGTCCCCGGAAAAAAAACAATTCTGTAAGAGAGGCGTTGCCACATTTAGCCGATAAACCCTTTTCCCATGACGTTATCGAGCAGATTAAGAAGGATTCTCGATTTAACGTCTAACGACCTAAGAAGAAAAATGTGGTTTTCCATCAAATTAATAATTATTGCTAGCTAATGTAACTATTAAAGGAATTTGAATATGTCACAAGAGAGAAGATGATTCACCCTTATTAAACAAAAAAAAAGCATGTTAGGCTATTTTCTGGCAATTGTGGCGTTGTTATGTGTCAGACATTAAGAATACAAACCGTTATAAATGGCCTATTTGCGAGATTGACTTGTTATTTCAATAGGCATAGGCTAGGCCTACTGACTAAAATCTGGGTTAATGATTGTAATTCAACTTTGCCATGGTTTGGTTAGCTAGATGCAGGTAGCCTTTAGCCCCTGATAGGCCTACATCTAATTTCAGCCTACAGTAGCCTAGGCAAAATGTAAAATGAACGAATTAGCAGCTTGCTTTGTTCAAATTGACATACTAATTTATTCAACATGAACAGCGAGGCAATTTCGAGGTAAGAAGTGCTTGTGTTGCCCAATAGTCTGCTGGAATAGGCTACTGAGGATGGGGTCATAATATCAATCACTGAATCAAATATGGACATGAACTGAATAGGCCTATGATTGTCAACAACAGCCAGTGCAATTTTTTACCTGTAGCCTAATCTGACAGACTGTTACCTTCAATCTAATGCATTCTAACAACAGCTGATTGCCAATTGAGACCATCTGCACATTTCTCAGTGGTGTTACACAACAAGCAAAAGATACAGTTTACATTGCGTAACCGTCTGGAAGTTATCGTCCATGATGGCCTCTCAGTTGCTGTTTGCAAATATGTTCATTTCAAAAGGGTTGAGTATAATTGATTAAATTGTCCTTTCTCTGTGCTAGGCTACATCTTGTCAAGGTACTGAAGTACTAACTTGGTAATGAAACTTAACTAGGGCTTTGTTTCTTTGTTTCTATTGTGGTCCAACCTTACCTAAAGGTGCAAATGGCACCAACACATCAACCAGAGTTACTTGCCAGGCAGCAGTAGAGTCATGCAATTACATTTCCTTGGCTTTTCCTTGGCCATGTCTAGAGGTTGAAAACCAGGGTTGTTCACAGTAAGTGCAGGCACAGAGATACCATTCCATCCTTTGCCCCTTTGGTGTTCAGCATACACCTGGGTGGAGAATATGGAGGATCTGTTGATTAGATGATCACATATTAAGTACACATGTTGATGTTGAGTGCCATGAGGTGCAGGCCTCTCTGATATAGTGGCCGTTCAATAGCTTCAATTCTGAAAATCTCTCACTTCTCTGAGCCAAACCTCTGCTGTCATTATCAATGGAAAAAATATCTAAACAGTTCGATGACAAAATTGTTTAATGTTGAACATTTTAGATTAGACACCTTGGCCCTTGGTTTATATTTAGTAACCAGACTATCAGCTAAATAACCCATGCAATTATTAGCCTACCACACTGGTACACTTTAGGGCAGGGATCATCAGCTAGATTCAGCCGTGGGCCGATTCTTTCTTTAGTGGATGGTCAGTGGGCCGAAACATAATTACAAATAATTTGTAGACTGGAAATTGTGCGCCAGAAGTCCAAAAAGTAATATTTGACTAAAACATAATAATTTAAAACCTTGCTTACTTTTGTATACGATCACAACAATACAATACAAAACATTCCAAGACAGCCTAGGTGAATTCTGGTGAAAGCTATGATCCCTTATTGATGTCACTTGTTAAGGTTACGATATAGTAGGTTAAAGAAGGATTTGTAAGCCTTAAGACAATTGAGATGGATCGTGTATGTGTGCCATTCAGAGGGTGAATGGGCAAGAGAAAATATTTAAGTGCCTTTGAATGGGGTATGGTAGTAGGTGCCAGGAATGGTCCACCACTCAAAGGACATCCAGCCAACTTGACACAACTCAAATCAATCAATCAAATGTATTTATAAAGCGCTTTTTACATCAGCCGATGTCACAAAGTGCTATACAGAAACTCAGCCTAAAACCCCAAACAGCAAGCAATGCAGATGTAGAAGCACGGTGGCTAGGAAAAACTCCCTAGAAAGGCAAAACCTAGGAAGAAACCTAGAGAGGAACCAGGCTCTGAGGGGTCCTCTTCTGGCTGTGCCGGGTGGAGATTATAACAATTTATGGCCATTAAGGCCAGTTCTTTCTCCAAGATGTTCAAATGTTCATAGATGACCAGCAGGGTCAAATAATAATACAAGTAGTTGTGGAGGCAGCAACAGGTAAATACATCAGGAGTGAATGTCACTTGGTTTTTCAGTGCAATAGAGCGCAGGTGCGGTAGAGCGAGAGCGAGATGAAAACAGCAGGTCTGGGACAAGGTGGCACATCCAATGAACAGGTCAGGGTTCCATAACTGCAGGCAGAGGAGTTGAAACCGGTGCAGCAAAACGACCAGGTGGACTGGGGACAGCTAGGAGTCATCAGGGCAGGTGGTCCTGAAGCATGGTCCTCCGGGTAGGCTCAGGTCCTCCGGGAGAGGAGGTAGAGTGGGAGAGAGAGAGAATTAGAGGGAGCATACTTAAATTCACACAAGACACTGGATAATAACATCAGATTTAACAAACTGACCCTAGCCCCCCGGCACATAGACTATTGCAGCATAGATACTGGAGGCTGAGACAGGGGGGGTCAGGAGACACTGTGGCCCCCTCCGACAATACCCAGACAATACCCCCGGACAGGGCCAAACCAGGCAGGATATAACCTCACCCACTCTACCAAGCACAGCCCCTACACCAATAGAGGGATATCAACAACCACCAACTTACTACCCTGAGACAAGGCTGAGTATAGTCCACGAAAGATCCCCTCCACTGCACAAGCCAGAGGGAGCGACAAACCGGACAGGAAGTGACGCACCCCTCCTAGGAATGGCATGGAAAGCACCAGTAAGCTAGTGACTCAGCCCCCGTAATAGGGTCAGAGGCAGAGAATCCCAACGGAGAGACGGGAACCGGCCAGGCAGAGACAGCAAGGGTGGTTCGTCGCTCCAGAGCCTTGCCGTTCACCCTTGCACCCCTGGGCCAGACTACACTCAATCATAGGACATACTGAAGAGGTGAGTCTTCAGTAAAGACTTAAAGGTTGAGACGGAGTCTGCGTCTCTCACATGGATAGGCAGACCATTTCATAAAAATTGAGCTCTATAGGAGAAAGCCCTACCTCCACCTGTTTGCTTAGAGATTCTAGGGACAATAAGGAGGCCTGCGTCTTGTGACCGGAGCGTACGTGTAGGTATGTACGGCAGGACCAAATCTGAGAGATAAGTAGGAGCAAGCCCATGTAATGCTTTGTAGGTTAGCAGTAAAACCTTGAAATCAGCCCTAGTCTTAACAGGAAGCCAGTGTAGAGAGGCTAGCACGGGAGTAATATGATCAAATCTTTTGGTTCTAGTCAGGATTCTAGCAGCCGTGTTTAGCACTAATTGAAGTTTATTTAGTGCTTTATCCGGGTAGCCGGTGGGAAGCATTGGAGTCAACATAGGCTCCTTGTAGAGTCCATTCCCCGACAAATTGAGGCTGTTCTGTAGGCAAAAGTTGGTGCAACTCAATATTAGGAAGGTATTCTTAATGTTTTGTACACTCAGTGTTTATCTCTCTATTATGCGTGGGAATACTTTGGAACAGATTTCCAAAATTAAAACCACGTGGAGCTGATATGCTGGTGTTTTTACATGGGCAAATAAAATCACCTGTGGGCAAAATTTGGACGGCAGGCTCTCAGTTGGGGAACCCTGCTTTAGGGGGCTTATGCACCTGCGAAGCATATTGGGAAATAGAAATTGGGCGATTGCAGCAATACTTTCCCCAAGAAAGCTGGTTCTATGCTCGTAGCAGGTGCCTCTGAGCATACATACATGATTATCAGCACAGATCTCTCCACTACTGAGAAACTGTCTGTTACCCATCTTACTACCTTTACTTGGACTACAGTATATGGCAGCTAGATAAAGATCAGTTTCACACTCACAACAAAACAAGACAAGGCGTGACTGTGGAGTGAATCAAGGCTCAACTGTGTGCTTGTGTGTACACCAATGCGAGAACAGCTTCGACCACAGTCAAGCCTTGACATTTATTGTACCTTTTAGCAAAGTTCAGACAGGAAACACATCTCTTTTTTTCTGCTATAATGCCAAATTCTTTGATGCTAAACTGACGAAAACCAAAGGCTTTCGAAGTACCCCTTTCATATTGTTTTAGCTCATCTGTGACATCACTAACGTTGTGTGCCAAGGCAGGGCAGACAATATCAGACAATAGGGATTTCAAAAAGTCGAGAAGTACAGAAAAGGACAGAATCTCCTACCAACTACTTATTGTATTCTGTGTCATCTGCTCTCTAAATAACATTTCCAATCATTGATAGTGGAGACAATAAACCATCCCATCTTAAAAAACGTCAGTTACCATATTTCATTATTGCCCACACTCACTGGGAAAAAACTGTTTGACTCAACGTTGTTTCCACACCGGTTCAACCCAAAAATGTTATATGATGATGTTGCATCAACATGAAAAACTGACTGGATTTGAAAAAAGTCATCAATGTAAAGGAAATTTACACAATTGTTACCCGGAGGAAAATTGGGGAGGGTCGTGCTTTTACAATTTCAGTCAGGGGGAGGGTTGAGTATTTTTGTCATTTAGTCCAGAGGATGGTCATATAGTCGATTAAATGTCATATTGCTCAGTGTATTAGTATTAGTTGCTTATTATATTTTGATGAGTGCCTGATGCTACCCTGCAATATCAAGTGTGCCAAGTGTGGTCTCAATCAAATGATCGATAGCCATGCTTAAGCAATAAGGCACGAGTGGGTGTGGTATATGGCAATATACCATGGCTGAGGAATGTTCTTATGCACGATGCAATGCGGAGTGCCTGGACACAGCCATTAGCCGTGGTATATTGGCCATATATTACAAGCACCCAAGGTGCCTAATTGCTATTATAAACTGGTTACCAAAGTAATTAGAACAGTAAAAATAAAATGTTTTGTCATACCCGTGGTACCACGGCTTTCAGCCAATTAGCATTCAGGGCTCGAACCACTCACTTTATAATATAGACCATAGGCCTCGGCTATATGAAGAACATGCTCAGAGAAGCACAGGGCAAAGTTATATTTCCAAGAAAATGTACTTTCTTCCCGAGTTCTTGCGCTGCTGGAATGGTGTATATAAAACTAGGCTAGACTGCATTACACACTGCAATTTATAGGCTATCCCAATCATGAGCCCTGGCCAAAAAATTTAATATCTGTGCATGTGGACTAGGCCTACGGATGTCCTGTTCAGTTTGAGAAGGAGAGTGCAAAAATGAGGTAAGCTTGCCACTGCTATAATTGATTTAAATAAAAACTATATGTTTCGTTGCCAATAATGAAGCTATTTATCAGCGTTATTGACCTCACAATAAGCCATATTCAAGTAATTGACATAACTTACATTACTATGAATCGGCAGCCGCGGTGATGGACAGCGCATGGGTGCTGAAAGTAGGGTAATTCGAGAAGGCCTAACTCATTTAAACAGTCCTCATTTTAATTTGACTTTAGGTTACTAACAACAACTGGGCTTTGTGTTGTATTCTATTTCTCCCCAAATATGAGGTAGGCCTACCTATTTGACTGACAAAATTATAGCCTACTATCCATAGACTTTGTCAGCCAATTCCATCAGTCACCATGCACTCCTTAAATATCTCAGTGTCAGTGAAGGGTTTGGTGTATTAAGTTAAGTTAAAACCAGGGCTCGAATTGAGGGAGTATGTGAGAATATTGTGGCTTTTGTTAAAGAAAATGGCCAAAAGCATAGGCCTACCCCTTGTTAGCTTAAGATTTAGAAAAGAAATATAATGGACCTAATTATATATATATATATATATATATATATATATATATATATATATATATATATATATATATATATATATATATATATATAAAGCGATCTATAATGACTCTCTAGTCCGCAATGCTTTACGCTAGAAACTAGCTGTAAAATGCAGTTGAAAGACGTGACTCTGATGCATGTGGGGCATTATGTGACAATTCATTTCTTAAATGGCAGGTTATAGCTTAGAAATAATAAGAATATAACCTAAATGATTCATGTTCGTTACCTCCTACCTGGCTTGCTCCTGGCTGATTAAGAGTTAGTATGTTAATAGCCTGTTGAAATAAATGTTGAACGTCAATTGGTAGCGACACAATCACATTACTTCCCAAGTCAATGTTTTGTTTCCTTGGCTATAGAAGGCTGTAGTGCAGCCTCTGAATGTCATCTAGACAAACCAAAGATATCCCAAATGCATTGGAGTCAAGTCTTTCCAAGGCATTTTACAGATTGTTTCCAGCAAAAAGCATTGTGGACTAAAGTCATTATACAGTAGTTTGTTTTATATAATCAGGTCCATAAAAAAAAAATCAAATCTTAAATGTTCAGATATTTCAGATATTGTAACTGTAACTGGTTCTGTTGCGCTCAATCTTTACAGTTGATAGACAACTTTAGACAATTTTTTTAACAATAACCTGTTGTCATTCTCTATTGTGCTATTGAAAAAGATTTGGCTTGTCTTCAGTCATGTAAAATGACGTACAATTGCATGAAATGCATTTATAAAAGGCCATTTTTTCTCAAACCATAAATAAGATGATACAGTGCCTTCAGAAAAGATTCATACCCCTTGACTTATTCCACATTCTGTTGTGATACAGCCTGAATTCAAAATGGATGAAAGAAATACAAATGCTCAGCCATCTATACATATTACCCTATAATGACAAAGTGAAATGTTTACAAATGTATTGAAAATTAAATATATAAATATCTAATTTACATAAGTAGTCACAACCCTGTGTCAATACTTTGTAGAAGCACAATTACAGCTGTGAGTCTTTCTGGGTAAGTATCTAAGAGCTTCCACACCTGGATTGTGCAACATTTGCCCATTATTATTTTCAAAATTCTTCAAGCTCTGTCAAATTGGTTGTTGATCATTGTTATAGTGCACAACCATTTTCAGGTCTTGCTAAGTAGTTTTAATTCAAAACTGTAACTCAGCCACTCAGAAACACTCAGTCTTCTTGGTAAGCAGCTCCAGTGTTTTGTGTTTTAGGTTATTGTCCTGCTCTCAGTGTCTCTCAGTGTTTTCTTCTAGGACTTTACCTGTGCTTAGCACCATTCTGTTTCTTTGTTATCCTGAAAAACTCCCCAGTCCTTAACGATTACAAGCACACCCATATCATGATGCAGCCACCACTATGCATGAAAATATAGAGAGTGGTAGTCAGTAATGTGCTGTATTGGATTTGCCCCAAACGTAACACTTTGCATTCAGGACAAAAAGTGAATTGCTTTGCCAAATATTTTTGCAGTATTACTTTAGTGCCTTGTTGCAAACAGGATGGATGTTTTGGAATATTTTTATTCTGTACAGGCTTCCCTCGTTTCACTCTGTCATTTAGGTTAGTATTGTGGAGTAACTACAATGTTGTTGATCCATCCTCAGTTTTCTCCTATCACAGCCATTAAACTCTGTAACTGTTTTAAAGTCACCATTGGCCTCATGGTGAAATCCCTTGGTGGCTTCTTTCCTCTCCGGCAACTGAGTTAGGAAGGACGCCTGTATCTTTGTAGTGACTGGGTCTATTGATACACCATCCAAAGTGTAATTAATAACTTCACCATGATCAAAGGGATATTCAATTTCTGCTTTTTTACCAATAGGTGCCCTTCTTTGTGAGGAATTGGAAAACCTCCCTGGTCTTTGTGGTTGAATCAGTGTTTGAAATTCACTGCTCGACTTAGGAACTAACAGATAATTGTGCGTGTGTGGGGTACAGAGATGAGGTAGTAATAAAAAAATCATGATACATACTATTATTATTGCAACTTATTATGTGATATTTTTACTACTGAACTTATTTAGGCTTGCCATAACAAAGGGGTTGAATACTTGTTGACTCAAGACATTTCAGCTTTCATTTTTGATTCATCTGTAAAAAGTTTGGAAAACATAATTCCACTTTGGCATTATGGGCTATTGTGTGTAGGCCAGTGAACCCTTAACCTTCTGGCCCGTAGCCCCCCACAAAAGCATGCTGAAGTGGCAAAGTCGATATCAATGTTTATAAATACAGGGTTGCTACAGTTATTGTAAATTGTGCTCGTTAACATTATTTTCCGTTAATTCTATGAGGGGGGTGGATGTTCATTCTATGAGGGGGGTGGATGTTCATTCTATGAGGGGGGTGGATGTTCAATTTATTTTACAGTACAAGGGGAGGGTCATGTGAAAATATTTTTTACTTTGGGGAGGGGGGTGCATTTTTTTTTATGTCACCTTGAGTTGGACCAGCCCCTCCCCTCCAGTAAATTTAGATCTGTCCTAAATGGAGTGTCTCGGATTTATGTACAGAATAATACGAAATGCTCTGAGACCAGGTTGGCGAAATAATATGATTTATACAACCATAACCAGTCTGGGTTGTGCCAATATACACCAGGCTCCAGTGAAGTCATGAGAGGCTTGGTTGGATGGGAGGGTTTTGGACATCGCTTGAACCACTGTTTTGAAAAAGATGACCTAATGCTTTATTTATCCATATGTTGTAAATTATGGCATCTGTTTATAATATCTTTATTTGCTTTGTAGATGCGGGCTCTGGGTTGATTTGCACTTTCTGTTGTGTTTGTCTTCTTTGGGAACATGATTGGCAGTTGGTGATGGCTGTTTGAAGTGTGCATTGGTTGGCTTTGATGCGTGGGGATGAAAGGAGCATCCAGATAATATAAAAATGAATTTGGTTGCATCTTCAGGCGACTGACAGGCGACAAATGTGAAGTTGTTAAAAAAAAAGTGATTCAGGATACAATGACACTTATACAAGAACAACAAAATACAATTTATACAAGAACAACAAAATACCTTAACTTTAATTAAAACAATCAGATAAAGAACAAAGTAAATAGTCTCTGTGTCTGCGACAGACTGTGACAGACTGGTTATGAATTATGCTGTTTTTAAGAGCTCTACTGTTATAATTCATATAATTAATTATAATTTTCTGTCATGACTTACTTCAAGCCATCTTAAGGAAAATAAAATTAAAATCATAAACACTGCATGATATCATCTTGGAATGAATCGATTATAACAGAAACTTTGAAGAATTAGCTGAAATGAAATAACATACCACTTAAAGTATTATCAATTAAAATAATAATTGAAATATTGCAAATTGAACACATCCATAAGATAGTTCTCTACATGAGATTTAAATATTTTTCATAGATAGTAGTTATTTTTGGTCCAACAGTATTAGAACGTTAACAAAAATTATTTCAAAATGCTGTGGGTTTTCATTTAATTAAGGTGTTGCTATTTTATGTGATATTAATATGTTTATTAGTCTGAGAAATGTTTAGCCTTACTTTTTTTAACTGTTTTATTTGATCAGTATACTGATCTTATGATAAAAATCGAAACCAAATGTTAAATAGAATTAAAAAACACGAATTGTTTTAGTTCATACACAATAACTTTTTCTAATCAAACATTATAACTTCAAGAAAATACAAAATGAAGACTTTGAGAGTGTCTGAATACAACTAAATATCTAATTATTAGGGAAACAAATAATGGGGAAAATACAGGGACTGCTCATTACATAAGTAGCACATTTGGCCCAAATGTTCAGATATCAGAATACGTGAAAAAACAAATTGTATGGCTAGTACATACAATCTTCCACCAGAGAACTTGCCTTTCTTGTAATTTGAGGAGAATTGTTTCAATGTGCTTTCTGAGAAGTCACAGAACATTGCTTACACTGTCATCTACTGGCCAAAACAGCTCAAAGCATCTCCCATGCCCTCTTTCAATGGCTGTAGTGCTAATCTACTGCGCACAGATGTCAGTTTAACGTCTAGTTTTGATTTACATATGTTGTGTTGTCAACTAATGTGAATTCAAAGTGAAATCAACCAAAAATGTCACCCTGTCCTTGGATTTAGGTTAAAAGTTTTCCATGTTGATTCAACATCATCACATATACTTTTTGGGTTGAAATGATATGGAAACAACGTTGATTTAACCCGTTTTTACCCAGTGGGAACCTTCCTTCCCCCCTAGAAGCCACTCTAGCACAGATGTGATTGCAAATGTTCATAAACGCGTGTAAAACGAACCACTTTGTAAAACTCGTTATTTGGTTGGATCTTTTGCCCATTTCATAGCAGCAAAGATAAAAACATAGTAATCGTTATATAAAGGCAGATATAATTACTGTAGGCGTATATCATAGTTCCAAAGATGAGCATTGTACTGTATGCTCTCCATAGAACTACCTGGCATTTCTACTGCTTGGGTCACCTGTGTGCCTATAGACAGAGAGGAAGAGGCGAAGCGAGAGGGTTTACTCCGCCCAAAATCTGTCCAGATTAAGCAGATCATTAATTATTATGCAAGTGAGGAGTTTTTGTATGGGGGGCAAAGAGAAAGTGTTGAATTTAGTCAGGATAAAAATGTATTGCTATTTTGATACGTGAGGCTTATTTCATCTAACAGAGGTTTTGTAATGCTTAGGTTGTTACACGTGTACTGATATAAGTGTGATGCACGTAATCATCCCGGAAACTTTGAAAAAACTCTGTATATTCTGAGGCTAGCATATCATCTCACTCTCCATTGAATACATTCCCAAAAATATTCAAATAACGAGATGTATCCACCAATCCAAAGAGATCTGCTATAACCAGTGACCCATGACCTAACAAATTACTTGGAATATATATATAGAAATAGTTTATGATCAAATTGCTATAAAACAATATGTCAATATATTCTATTGAGCATAATAGAACTAATTTATATGACATTGAAAGTGAACTGGTATAGACGGTATCACATTGTAGTTATTTTCCCTAGTTTTGGGCTCCCAAGTGGTGCAGCGGTCTAAGGCACTGCATCTCAGTGCAAGAGGCGTCACTACAGACACCC
This sequence comes from Thymallus thymallus, assembly GCA_023634145.1. NCBI lineage: Eukaryota > Metazoa > Chordata > Actinopteri > Salmoniformes > Salmonidae > Thymallus > Thymallus thymallus. The sequence goes on from CM042391.1 coordinate 36,289,745, forward strand.
TGGTTTGAATTCAGGCTGTATCACAACCGGCTGTGATAGGGAGACCCATAGGGCGGCACACAATTGGCCTAGCATCGTCCGAGTTTGGCCGGTGTAGGCCGTCATTGTAAATAAGAATTTGTTCTCAACTGACTTGCCTAGTTAAATAAAAGTTAAATAAAAAAAATAGAAATAACCTGGAGGTACATGCTGTCAGTGGCACCCTAACTATGACAGAGGAAGCCATGGGGTTTGGCAGGGTTCCACACAACCACTTATACACTATTCTATTCACAAAAATGTTGTACCCATGCACTGCACTCACAAGGCTTACAATGGTGCAGAAACACAGTATGCTATGAGAACTATGAGAAAAAAAACCTTTCAAAATAGCAGCTGCGTGATACATAGGCCTACATTTCACAATATGCAACATTTTGAATGTATAAGCTACAAATAAAAACATGAGGATTTTGAGCATGTTTAGGCCCATTCATCATTATTACTACCAGGCCTACAGTGTTTTTGATATACAGTTGTAGTCGGAAGTTTACATACACCTTAGCCAAATACATTTAAACTCAGTTTTTCACAATTCCTGACATTTAATTATATTAATTCCCTGTCTTAGGTCAGTTAGGATCACCACTTTATTTTAAGAATGTGAAATGTCAGAACAATAGTAGAGAATTAGCTTTTATTTGTTTCATCACATTCCCAGTGGGTCAGTAGTTTACATACACTAAATTAGTATTTGGTAGCATTGCCTTTAAATTGTTTAACTTGGGTCAAACGTTTTGGGTAGCCTTCCACAAGCTTCCCACAATAAGTTAGGTGAATTTTGGCCCATTCCTCCTGACAGAACTGGTGTGACTGAGTCAGGTTTGTAGGCCTCCTTGCTCACACTTGCTTTTTCAGTTCTGCCCACAAAGTTTCTATAGGATTGAGGTCAGGGCTTTGTGATGGCCACTCCAATACCTTGACTTTGTTGTCCTTAAGCCATTTTGCCACAACTTTGGAAGTATGCTTTGGGTCATTGTCCATTTGGAAGACACATTTGCGACCAAGCTTTAACTTCCTGACTGATGTCTTGAGATGTTGCTTCAATATATCTACATAATTCTCCTTCCTCATGATGCCATCTATTTTGTGAAGTGCACCAGTCCCTCCTGCAGAAAAGCATCCCCACAACATGATGCTGCCACCCCTGTGCTTCACAGTTGGGATGGTGTCCTTCAGCTTGCAAGCCTCCCCCTTTTTCCTCCAAACATAATGATGGTCATTATGGCCAAACAGTTCTATTTTTGTTTCATCAGAAGAGAGGACATTTCTCCAAAAAGTACGATCTTTGTCCCCATGTGCAGTTGCAAACCGTAGTCTGGCATTTTTATGGCGGTTTTGGAGCAGTGGCTTTTACCTTTCTGAGAGGCCTTTCAGGTTATGTCGATATAGGACTCGTTTTACTGTGGATATAGATACTTTTGTACCTGTTTCCTTCAGCATCTTCACAAGGTCCTTTGCTGTTGTTCTGGGATTGATTTGCACTTTTTGCACCAAAGTACGTTCATCTCCAGGAGACAGAATGCATCTCCTTCCGGAGCGGTATGACGGCTGAGTGGTCCCATGGTGTTTATACTTGCGTGCCGTTGTTTGTACAGATGAACGTGGTACCTTCAGGCGTTTGGAAATTGCTCCCACGGATGAACCAGACTTGTGGAGGTCTACAGTTCTTTGGCTGATTTCTTTTGATTTTCCCATGATGTCGCGCAAAGAGGCACTGAGTTTGAAGGTAGGCCTTGAAATACATCCACAGGTACAACTCCAATTTACTAAAATTATGTCAATTAGCCTATCAGAGGCTTCTAAAGCCATTATTTTCTGGAATTTTCCAAGCTGTTTAAAGGCACAGTCAACTTAGTGTATGTAAACTTCTGACCCACTGGAATTGTGATATAGTGTATTATAAGTGAAATAATCTGTCTGTAAACAATTGTTGGAAGAATGACTTGTGTCATGCATAACTGACTTGCCAAAACTATAGTGTGTTAACATGAAATCTGTGGAGTGGTTGAAAAATGAGTTTTAATGACTTCAACCTAAGTGTATGCAAACTTACGACTTCAACCGTAAATGCCATTCGTCCCTAAACTTTTTGCGAAATATTTCCATCCTGAATAACACTGCTTATTTCCACTATGCATAGGCCTGACACTAACACAGAGCGGCAGGTAGCCTAGCGGCAGGTAGCTAGTATCTGAAAGGTCGCTGGTTTGAATACCTGAGCCAACAAGGTGAAAAACCTGTGATGTGTCCTTGAGCAACCATAATTTGCTCCAGGGGCGCTGTACTACTATGGCTGACCCTGTAGGTAGGCCATCATTGTAAATAAGAATTTGTTCTTAACTGACTTGCCTATTTAAGTAACTTTAGATTTTTTTTTAAACACATATGCCCTACAGAGGTCGACTGAGATTAATGTCACACATCCTGGCTCTTCTCCTGTGTAATGCACTCATTGCCCAGGGACGGTTTTGGGTATAAACCCATAACGGTGGGGATATGTGATGAGGTGGGAATATCTGATCTTAAACGGCGGCGGTTTTAAGCCTACTGATGATGCGATATGCGGCAATAAAAAAATCAACAGCGCGTGCGCCACAGATAACGCAAGAGGCGTGGCTCTATTTTTCACACGCTTCCAATAGCATCGATGCCTCTCCACGCTTGCGTGACTTCTAGAGTGTGTGACGCTGTAGCACCTCCTCTTACCCCCTTTGTCCAGTTGACAGGATCCTTCTCAGGCAGGGTTGGAAACCACTGACAGAGGTATGTCGAAATGTAATACTGTTGCCTATTATGGCCACTATTGAATCCCTTTTGTGATGGACATTGACCTCTTGGCTTTAATGGTAAGAGATGGCATGTGCATCCACCGGGAAATCATTAGCTAGAAGCAGCCAAGGAGGAGAGATGCTGACAGGCATGCAGCAATGTTACCTACCTAGCTAAATTAAGTGAACAAGGCCTCGAGTAGCTAATACCCTGCTTGAGGTCAACTGTAAGTGTGGCCAACAATTCTTTGAATTGAATGACCATAGCTACTATTTTCCTCTGCAATTTGATTAAAATGGCTAGCTATAGACACCGATACTGCAAGGTATGCACATGTCCCGTTGTCTACCAATTGCTTGCTAACCCCAGCAGCTAACGCGTTAGTTAGCAAGCTAGTTAGCAAGGAAACTAAAGATGTCCAAGCACAAGCAGTAATGCTTCTGCCACCTTGTTTCATAACCGCTTGGACATCAGGTAGCCAGGTTGTCTGGAAACCCGATGTCGGCAGAAATGAGCGTTTGAATTAGGGCATTTTACTCTACGGACCTCTAACGTTACAAGCCAGAATGTTGAATATATTGCTATTTTAACTTACTTTACCGGTTGTCCGTGCGGTTGGTCATTTTTCAGGTAGGATTGTGAGAAATAAATCCACAGGAAAGTATCATTAGCTGCAATATTTAACTTTTTGGATGACCCATAGAAATTAGTTATAGATCTGTCATTCTCATTGAAAGCAAGTCTAAGAAGGTGTAGATCTGTTCTATGTGCACTATTCCTATGCTTCCCGTTAAGTTGAGTTTTTGCTTTTAATTTCGGTTTTGTAATCCAATTTAAAAGAGCTGAAAATACAATATTTTGGATTATGGAAAATATATTTGTCAGCGGTTTAGATGGTACATTAATTATCTACACAAGGACTGTTTGTTTTGTCACAAACTGAAATTAGGTAAACTATTAGAATTTTTGTATGAATGAAATGGCGGTGCGATTACTGCATATTATTGCATCTTTACCTAAACGTCAAAGTGCTGCATGTGCACATTATGAAAATACATGCCGAGGTCATGCACTTGTTTACAAGGTTTTGCTGGATGTTTCAGGTGATCGAAATCTGAACGCACTACCAGCGCTTTGATATGGCCACTATTATACTTTCCTGTGGATATTGGGGCGTCATGCCTAGTTAAATAAACAAACAGCGGAGCAATCGGTAGAGTATGTTTAAAGGTGCAATATGCAGAAATTACTCCGCCATTTCCTGGTTGCTAAAATTCTAATAGTTCGCCTAATTTCAGTTTGTGACAAAACAAGCAATGTGTAGAGAATCATTGTACCATCTAAACCACCTTTTCAATAACCAAGAATATTGTATTTACAGCTGTTTTGAAGTTGGTTTACAAAACCCTAAGTAAAAGACGCAAAAACAAAACTTAATGGGAAGCGTAAAAAAGCGTGCACATAACAGATATAACGCTTCTTAGACTTGCTTTCAATGAGTATGACAGATTCATAACTTTATTTATAAACATGTGAATTTGGTCAGGTCGGCCAAAAAAAGTGATATAATGCAGCTTTTAAATATAATTTTATTCAACATGCTGGTTTGTAGAGGTTGCGAGAGGAAACTTTCCTGACTCAAACACTTATTGTATGCACAACGTAGAATTGAATGCAATTCAAAGTCTGGTTTCCAGGCAAGTAGCCAGGCAGAAGAACTGGTCATACCAGGCAGCAGGTTGCTGTAGCCAGCAAAGACTTCCGGGAACACCTGCGAAACAGACCAAGCCGGCCAGGTTTGAGAAGTCCTTTTCTCTAACTCTAAAGTCACAACTTAGATTTGAGCCAAGGTCTTAAGTAGTTGAACATCTTACCTCCAACCTAATGAAAGTTAAATTGACACATTTTCATCAAAAACAACTATGTTGAAATAGTTATTTTGATTTGACGGCCTGCACCTGCGCAGTTCGACGCGAGACCAACGTTAGACACGATGATGTGTTTCTGTGCGTGAGCTTAGCTAGCCAATGTCGCCATGACATCACCTACAAATGTGATCTGGGATTTACAGCGGGTGAAATAAGTATTGAACACGTCACCATTTTTCTCAGTAAATATATTTCCAAAGGTGCTATTGACATTACATTTTCACCAGATGTTGGTAACAACCCAAGTAATCCATACATACAAATAAGTTCAGAAATTAAGTTGTGTGTAATAATGTGAAATGACACAGGGAAAAAGTATTGAACACACTTACTGATATTTATTTAATACTTTGTACAAAAGCCTTTGTTGGTAATGACAGCTTCAAGACGCCTCCTGTATGGAGAAACTAGTCGCATGCATTGCTCTGGTGTGATTTTGGCCCATTCTTCCACATTCTTCAAATCTTGAAGGTTCCGTGGGCCTCTTCTATGAATCTTGATCTTCAGTTCTTTCCATAGATTTTGAATAGGATTTAAGTCAGGTGATTGGCTGGGCCATTCTAGCAGCTTTATTTTCTTTCTTTGAAACCAATTGAGAGTTTCCTTGGCTGTGTGTTTGGGATCATTGTCTTGCTGAAATGTCCACCCTCGTTTCATCTTCATCATCCTGGTAGATGGCAGCAGATGTTTGTCAAGAATGTCTCGGTAAATTTGCCCATTCATCCTTCCTTCAATTATGTGAAGTTTGCCAGTACCATTTGCTGAAAAGCAGCCCCACACTATGATGTTCCCACCTCCAAACTTCACTGTTGGTATGGTGTTTTTAGGGTGATGTGCAGTGCCATTTCTCCTCCAAACATGGTGTGTATTATGACATCCAAACAGTTCAATTTTGCTCTCATCTGACCACACTATATTCTCCCAGTATTTCACTGGCTTTTCCAAATGTTGTGCAGCAAACTTTAAACAAGCTTCAACATGCTTTTTTTTCAGCAATGGAGTCTTGCGTGGTGAGCGTGCATACAGGCCATGGCGGTGGAGTGCATTACTTACTGTTTTCTTTGAGACAACAGTACCTGCTAATTGCAGGTCTTTTTGAAGCTCTCCACAAGTGGTCCTTGGCTCTTGGACAACTCTTCTGATTATTCTTTTCACTCTGTCAGAAATCTTGTGAGGAGCACCTGGTCGAGGCAAATGTATGGTGAAATGATTGTCTTTCCACTTCGGTATTATGGCCCCAACAGTGCTCACTGGAACATTCAGAAGCTTAGAAATGCACCTATAACCAATGCCATCATTATGTTTTGCAACAATTAGGTTGCAAAGGTCTTGAGACAGCTCTTTGCTTTTACCCATCATGAGATGTGTCTTGTGTGACACCTTGGCAATGAGACCTTTTTGTAGGCCATCAGTTGGGACTGAACCAGCTGATATTAATTTGCACTGACAGGGGGCTGGATTGCTTTTTAATTACTGATAGTTTTGTCTTGGCTTTCCATGCCTTTTTTCACCTCCCTTCATGTGTTCAATACTTTTCCCCAGTGTCATTTCACATTATTTCTGAACTTATTTGTTTTGGTTTCTTTGTATGTATGGATTACTTGGGTTGTTACCAACATCTGGTGAAAATGTCATGTCAATAGCACCTTTGGAAATATATTTACTGAGAAAAATGGTGACATGTTCAATACTTATTTCACCCGCTGTATATTGGAGTAGCATTTTCTGCATTTATCTTCATACTGTACTGTCTTTGGTGAAACCACATGCTTGATGTCTGATGCAGCAATGCTAACATTCTCAATTAGGCTAACTGCTTGATCAATCTCCTATTGCAAGGTCCTATCAGTCTGTTCTCTTGATATTTCTGTTCAGATATGCTCATTTGAAAATTAAATAATGTAAAAAGCTGTAGTCTGATGCAATAGCTTTGACTTTGTGCAATAGAGTATTTCAACATTTCAGATCAACATTTATTTATAAAGCGCTTTTTATATCAGCCGATGTCACAAAGTGCTATACAGAAAACCAGCCTAAAACCCCAAACAGCAAGCAATGCAGATGTAGAAGCACATAACTATCTACATAACTTTCCTTGAGGACCCCACTGACATTCTACTCAATATGACCTAATGTTCTAAACTCTCCCACCAATAAGAGGGTTTCAATGCTTCTTTGTGTGTGTGTGTGTGTGTGTGTGTGTGTGTGTGTGTGTGAGAGAGCGGGATATGTGTAATGTATGTGTTCTGGAATGCTTGCCACTTCCTGTCCCCTCCCAGTGGTCCCCTCCGAGCTATGAGCAAGTGCTGTTGGTCACTAGAGATTATAGTTAATTTTGTGGGCTTGTGGAGGCTCTTATTATTTAACTTCAAAGTGTGATGAAATGAGGGTTGTATAATGCTCTGTGTTGGGTGTCACTAAACAATGCTTTTATTTACTACAGGGAGAATGAAGGTGTGGTGATGATCACAATTGTCTATTGAATGGTGTTTGAAGGAAGTGATTGTGGCTGTAGGCTATGTGGCACGCGCTGATGTACAAAATAAGCCTTTGGGCTATACTCGATTTGCAAATTACCATTGTGCACACGTGGGTAGAGGGCAAGTGTTCCAGTGTCTTGGACTAAAAAGCAAGATCAATGGAGAATGTCAATTGTAAATGCTTTTTAGTCCAGGATGAGGCTTAATCTTTGTCCATTAAACCACCCAACAATCTGACGGCATCCTTTTTGGAATCTGCAACAAGCAGGTATTTCCTTATGTTATTTAACATGGAAATCTCTGCCCACACATTCTTACATAGCAGGAGTTGAGTGTAGGTCATCTAACAAATAATAAAATGCATCTAATCTGCAATTTATAAATAAATTGTTTATTATTGAGATGGCCCCGTTTTTTGCGTTTTGGCTGTCAGTTTGGTTGTTGTGAAATCTCTAGCCTGGCAAGGCAAGCACATAATTATTTTTCCAACGAGTCAGAGCAAACGGAGGAGTCTGTCCAGATGTGATAGACCACACCCTGTCGTTTCAAATGGGAACAAATGAGTCATAGTGGGCAGAACAGCGGATGTTTCACATTTATACCTACGGTGAAATATGTCTCATTGTTCTATCTGTAGTTGTGCTTTAACAGTAGCCTTGAATTTTAAATATATATACACATTTTTTTTTACAGATAATGGCCGTTCCTCCTACCTATGCTGACCTTGGCAAGTCCGCCAAGGATGTCTTCACCAAGGGATACGGTGAGCACTACGCAGTACTACTACTCCCTATCCTTCGATTCAGCCTTTACTCCTGTAATGCAGAGAATCAGGAAGGGACTGTAGCCTAGCCTAGCCTAGTGTTATATCCATTTGGTGAACCCTCTAGTTTAGACTGGCTGTCCTTGGGCAATGTATTGACTGAGACACACAGCTGCACAGACAGAGAGGCTCAGGCCGTACTATGGGGGTTCCCGTAGCCACAGTACTTTCCTAGGCGCAGGGTGGGACGGACCAGCACACTGACTCCCGGGGGGGGTGGGGGGGATGGGAAGGAAGCTGGGGCTGTGAACCGTGTCTGACGCCTGACGTGACAATGTACTCTCTAGCGTAGAAACCACATAAAATCAATACACTCACTCAATCAATGTTATGTAATAGTTCTAATGGATGTAGTTCTAGGCTAGTATTTCTCAGACATAGGGATTTATTGAACGGTGGTTTATGTGTTTATAAGGTGGTAAAATAAGTATCCACGAGACTGCATGTGTATTATGGAAACAATTAGAAGCCACGTGTTTACTGATTGCCAGGAATGTTAGTGAAAATAATTAACTGAACAGAAATGTATCAGTTTGAAGAGCACTCCTAGATTGTATTGTAATTACAACAGTTTGATTTAATTTTCTTCCATAACTCTCAGGTTTTGGTCTCATCAAGCTGGACTTGAAAACCAAGTCAGAGAATGGACTGGTGAGATCCACTGCAGAGTCAGTCCAATCACCCCTTGGAGCCAAAAGAGGCACTTGAATCAGAGTTCTATAATTTAAGTAGTTATCTAGCCCTATGTCACCATACAAATTAGAGGGTCTCTAGTTATCTGACTCATTGACAACTGTCCTCTGATTGTCAGCATCACTTTTGATTATTTCAGTAGCTGCAAAGGAAAACCTACTATAACATATTTATACTCCAATACATTCAAACACAGCCTACACACTGACCATCCAAATCCTCACTGATGGTATCTGATGCAACTTTGCTTTATAACATGATCACATCTCACCATTGACCTCTGTTTGACCCCAATCCCAGGAGTTCACCAGCACAGGCTCTGCTAACACGGAGACCAGCAAAGTGGCCGGCACACTGGAGACCAAGTACAAGTGGGCCGAGCACGGGCTGACCTTCACTGAGAAGTGGAACACTGACAACACTCTGGGCACTGAGATCACTCTGGAGGACCAGGTCAGGATCAGGTGTTCTTTAGATCAGGGTGCAATGTACTCAACTATTATTTTAAAGGTCATGAACAGTCAATGTTTTTTATGAAATTGGATGATGTTTGGATGAAACCAGATAAAAGTATGACAAATGACTGTTGCTTCTACATTGATCAAGTTTGATCAGAAAGTTATTGGTCCCCTCCCCTGTGTCAAACACTTGGATTCAGGAGGCGGGATTATTAAGGGGATAAGGTGACATCACCCTATCGCTCATTTTAATACACCAATGGTAACATGATATTCTCTTACCTCATTAAAATAAGTACCGCCTTCTAACCAACATCGGAGATGGCGTGTTTGCAGAGGGGTGTGGTTTATATAGCTAGATAGCTACTCTACTGGTGCCAAAATTTGACTGTAGGGTGTCAGCAAATATAATTAAAAGTTTCCCCTTTCATCTGTGTCTGGTGTTAGCTAGTTACTGGCTAGCTAGTAACAAAAGGGGAGGGGGAAGGGTTGTTCAAAACTCTGACACTGTTGTCATGTCAACACATCCGGCAGTGCTGCTGTGAACCACATCACAAGAGACATGCCAAACGGGAGATGTATAAAAAAATGACATCATTGATGCAATTTCAATGTTATTTGAGTTACTTTGTGTATCACTAAATATTCTTGAGATGATTTTACTGCTAGCTAGTAGTCAAGGCACTGTTAGTCAAGGTGAGCTCATGAATATAAATTGCCTGCCCACTTAGTCTGTCTTTTCAAACTTCCTGGTAGTTAGCCATGAGGGAAAGTACTTTCTCAAAATGTTTGTATTTTACCCCCTTTTTCTCCCCAATTTTAGATCTTTGCTCATTACAAAACCCAAATGTGGACATACATTTATTGCGTTGTTAGGAAGAAAAATGCAATTATCACTTTAAATTAAGATTAGGGGCTCAATCCAACCCACATTGGAGTATTTACCCAGTAGCTCTTTTTCTATGATTTCTATGATGGTCAAATTAACTCACAGGTATGCTTTTACTTTTCAGAATTAGAAGTGTGTGGGCACATGATGAATTAATAAAAATAAAAATCCACTCCATGTGGGATTAGAACTCAGTCCTCAAAATATGAGTGATCTGGGTTTTAGCGGACTGTGCCACCAATCATTCATAGCAGTTGGGGAAAAAATTTAAATGTCTTGTTACGATGGTTGTAGGTACGAATATAAACATGTAATCCTCATAGCCTACATGTTCTTTTCTTCTTCGTAAAAGCTTATAGATGTGTATGAAACGGTAGGCAAAAACCTCAAATTTAGTTATAGGCGGAAATGTGCCTTACTGCCTTTTTTAATTTTGTGTAATGTCAGTAGTCTAGTCACTTACTAAGACCTTTACCAAATAAGGCTTGCTGTCACCTGCTTTTATAGTGAGCCTTGAGGTGGTACCACCCAGCACATCTAGAAGGGAGTGTATTTAATACCGAACCCCTCCCTTGAGATGATGTACGGTAGGTGCCCTATACATCACGATTTCAATGTTAGAGTTGAACCTCTAGGGGCAAAAAGAGCTAGATTTACTAAAAGACCACAATATATCACTTTTGCAACGTACTGTCAAAATGAAGTCCACTATAACTAAGCCTAAAACATCTAGTTTTCATGAACGTTACTCTTTAATGATGAATCATTCATGCTTTCTTAACCTCTCCATCTGTCTCTCGCTCTCTCTCGCTCACCATCTCCCCTCAGTTGGCCAAAGGGCTTAAACTGACGTTTGATTCCTCCTTCTCGCCAAACACAGGGTAAGAAGTGGCTATCCAATTAATTCCAATTAATTCAGTGAAGATAGCATGTTAATGAATTTAAATAATGTCATCACACAATACACAATGAAAAGGAATTCCCTGCTCAATATAGGTAATTGGATGTATCATGCCATTCTGACACTGTAGTCCCATTCTCTATGTTACCTCACACTGACAAGTTGTCCTTCTGCCATCCCTCACCTCTCTGCTTCAGCAAGAAGAGTGGTAAGGTCAAGACCGGCTACAAGAGGGAGCACATCAACCTGGGCTGTGATGTGGATTATGACATCAACGGGACGGCAGTGCACGGTGTGGCGGTGGTGGGTTACGAGGGCTGGCTGGCCGGCTACCAGGTGACCTTCGAGGCCGGGAAGAACAGGGTCACCCAGAGCAACTTCGCCGTGGGCTATAAGACCGACGAGTTCCAGCTCCACACAAATGTGTAAGTAGATGGAATTAAATTAATAGATGTATAAATATGGTTCAGGTAGGCCTCTGCGCTTCAGCAAACAATGGAAGTAAGACGGGTGCTCAACAACACTGACAGTAAGCCAGTAATGTGGGGCTTAACAACAATGACAGTAAGCCAGTGATCGGCCTTAACAACAATGACAGTAATCCAGTGATGGTGCTTAAGGACCCTAAACATGATCTTTAGTCGATTTACAGTGATGAAGTATTTTGTGTATGTGGTTAATTCAGGAGGAATACCGAGTGTTCAACTCTAGTTCACCATGCTCCAACCGAGTGTTCAACTCTAGTTCACCATGCTCCAACCGAGTGTTCAACTCTAGTTCACCATGCTCCAACCGAGTGTTCAACTCTAGTTCACCATGCTCCAACCGAGTGTTCAACTCTAGTTCACCATGCTCCAACCGAGTGTTCAACTCTAGTTCAACAGCTAGTTCACCATGCTCCAACTGAGTGTTCAACTCTAGTTCAACAGCTAGTTCACCATGCTCCAACCGAGTGTTCAACTCTAGTTCACCATGCTCCAACCGAGTGTTCAACTCTAGTTCACCATGCTCCAACCGAGTGTTCAACTCTAGTTCACCATGCTCCAACCGAGTGTTCAACTCTAGTTCACCATGCTCCAACCGAGTGTTCAACTCTAGTTCACCATGCTCCAACCGAGTGTTCAACTCTAGTTCACCATGCTCCAACCGAGTGTTCAACTCTAGTTCACCATGCTCCAACCGAGTGTTCAACTCTAGTTCACCATGCTCCAACCGAGTGTTCAACTCTAGTTCACCATGCTCCAACCGAGTGTTCAACTCTAGTTCACCATGCTCCAACCGAGTGTTCAACTCTAGTTCACCATGCTCCAACTGAGTGTTCAACTCTAGTTCACCATGCTCCAACCGAGTGTTCAACTCTAGTTCACCATGCTCCAACCGAGTGTTCAACTCTAGTTCACCATGCTCCAACCGAGTGTTCAACTCTAGTTCACCATGCTCCAACCGAGTGTTCAACTCTAGTTCAACAGCTAGTTCACCATGCTCCAACCAACTGAGCCTTTTAAACCACTAGTGAATACATTTTGTGTCCAGCTCTGTGAGAGATGACCTTGTCTGGACAATAGCAACTCTAAGCACCAGATGCAGACTGGCAGTTATTTTAGTACCACTATCCCACGGTGATGAGATTTGTGAAAGGGCTTTGTCAGAAGAGGAAGGTGGACAGTAAGTATAGTATAGTAAGCTAACCTCCTGCTGTTGCCTGTCCTCCCAGTCATGAGCACTTGTTTTGACAAGGTCAATTAGCTCTGAGACATTGCTCTTTAATCCTTTGACAGCTCATCCTTGATATATACAGGTAACTGCCAAAATAAAGGAAACAACAATATAAAGTGTCTTAATAGGGCGTTGGGCCACCTCAAGCCAGAACAGCTTCAATGCATCTTGGCATAGATTCTACAAGTGTCTGGAACTCAATTGGAGGGATGCAACACCATTCTTCCACTAGAAATTCCATCATTTGCTGTTTTGTTGATGGTGGTAGAAAACTCTGTCTCATGCGCAGCCATGGCATATGCTTTACATCGTTTTTATGCTCATCAAACCTTTCAGCGACCATTCGTGCCCTGTGGATGGGGGCATTGTCATCCTATGGGGGCATAGCCATGTTTGCCAAAATAATGGCCACCATTCTTTTATACACGACCCTAAGCATTATTTTAATTGCTTAATAAACTCAGGAACCACACCTGTGTGGAAGCACCTGCTTTCAATATACTTTGTATTCCTCATTTACTCAGGTGTTTCCATTATTTTGGCAGCTACCTGTAGGTTTGATAGTTAAGGTTGTGACATTGATCTTCTGATTGCAATTCATGTGATAGGTAATTCATGTTTTTGTTTTTGTATTGATCATGCACTCTGTAAAGCAGTATTTTTTTTGTTTTGTTCTGATGCACAAGGACAGGATATGCTATGACTATTGGAATGGATTTGGAAGTTGCTGTATACTTGCATACATGTTAGTTCCCACAGCCTTGTGTTTTCAATGTATGATCCTCATAGTGATGAATAAGTATGTTTTTTCTTTTTTTTTATGACAGAAATGACGGCACAGAGTTCGGGGGGTCCATCTACCAGAAGGTGAACGACCAGCTGGAGACAGCAGTCAACCTGGCCTGGACTGCTGGCAACAGCAACACCCGCTTTGGCATCGCAGCCAAGTACCAGATCGATGCCGACGCAGCCTTCTCGGTAAGACGCCACTCTAGCTAGACCTCACTGGCTGAGACTTGACCTCTGCCTGGGGTCTTGTTCAGGGCACTACTAGAGAGAGCTACTAGGCTAATCAGTTGAACATTATCTCTTGAAGCATTGTTGTATTTAAGTACCCTTTGATTGAATCCTAAACGTTGGCATTTCATGACAACATTTCATGTTTCTCCCACAGGCCAAAGTGAACAATTCTAGCCTTGTGGGCCTGGGATACACTCAGACTCTGAAGCCTGGTAAGTATTTTTTTTATAAAAATGTTATTCTACGTTCTCTTTTTCCATGCCAGTGACGTCTTGATGAAACGTGTAGTAAAAAAAACTGTTGCAATGCCTTTCTACTGTGTATATAGGGCAGGAAGGACAGCACAGCTGTAGGCACTTGACCTCCTCAACCAGTCAATGAGCCCTGATCTTGTCACTTGTAACTCCTACCAAAGTCCAGTTGCTGATGCCTTGTCTTTCTGTCTACAGGAATTAAGCTGACCCTCTCTGCTCTCCTGGATGGGAAAAACATAAACGCTGGTGGGCACAAGCTCGGTCTCGGACTAGAGTTTGAGGCATAAGAAGACATGGAACGCAACAAGAAATATTTGATTGAAATAGCTATCCTCACAACCTTGTTTCCCTTACAGTAGATGTGCTATGGTTGAGGTGAGGTGGCACACAGTCAAATAACACTACAGCTGGTATGCCACTTTAACAGGACCTCTTCAGAATACAGGGCCCAATTTTAACAAGTTTTAAAGGTAGAGTCTGCAAAATGAAAAAATTGAGTATGTATCTTTTTTTCAGTAAGGATAAGAGAGAATAAGATACTGTAGGTCAAAAAACACATGGGCTTTGCAGGATTTAGTAAACATAGTTTACTTTCTGTCCACATGGTGGGGCTGTTGCACAACACAGATCACTGGTACTGGATCACAGCATTCCTTGGCCAAGGTGATATATTCCTCTGTACTGGCGAGTTCTCTCAATGTAAACCCTCTGACAAAGAGGGAAAGTGTCTTGAGATATATATATATATTATTATGGTTTCGGGGTTCCTTCACTGAAGCAGCAGCAGCAGCTCTGAGGCATGTTGTGTACATCCAGGATTCGTTCCAAATGGCACTGTTTCCTATATAGGGCATTACTTTTAGGGAATAGGATGCCATTTCGGACAAAGCGTCTGCTTTTTTGTCTCACTTGTCAATGTCTGTGCATTTGGTGTGAATTTTTGTATTTTTGTTACATATAGCAAAAATATTATTTGACCAATGTTCTTAAATACACAAACCCACCTGTGACGTTTAAAACAAACCTCTGTCAATTGTTCCTAAAGAGAACGGGGAAGGTAACATTTCTTGCACACTATTCAACATCCCTCTTAATACAAATGCTTTGGTGAAAAAAAAAAAAAAAATGCATTTTACAAGGAATGTCTTCCGATGATGGGTGTTGGAACAGTCAAACTGTGTACCTGACAGTGTTGTTACTCCCTGCAATTAATAAATACCAACAACATATTGAGTATGACTTTGCTTTTTTCACCCATAATGTAATGACTATGGAGATAAAAGCCTTGGATTTGCTATAGGGCTATATTCTCATATCTACCACAGACAACGAAGTCCTACTGAAATCTAGCCCCCAAAACATGATCCATGTCATTTTCATCATCCATGGCATTAGCCAACTACCATTGTGCAACATGACAACCATGCGACTTGACAAAGACACATCTGAGACCAGGCTATGATAGCATCACAGTCAGGGCTGTGCACAGACCTTTCAGGGGGCAGGTGATCAAAATGGAAAAAAGGGCATCTTTTTAACTAACTAAATAATTATCTTGAAATTCAGAGCATACCCAATGCCCCTGTAGTGAAATGTTTTACATTTGTTATCATATGCCTATTTATTTCTAAAACTGCACACATCACAAATTGTAAGCAAGCTAGTTACACTGCCTCCTGAAGACATGAATGACCTTGGGAAAAGAGGGTCGGCTATTAGCTGATAGTTGATCCTATGTGTAAATTTACTAATTAGCTAGCTCGATGTCTTTGATTGTGATTAACTTCTGCCTTTCTGCCACTCTATTCTGCAGCCAACCAGGCCGAATATTGATGATGTAGGCTAAATCAAGTGTTAATCAAATTTAATGCTGTAATGTTGATATTTAAATGAGGTTGCTAGCTACACACGGGTGGACTTAATGATTTTGAGGCCCCAGGCAGAGGTCAGTCTGAGGCCCCCCCCCCCCCCCGCCACTCCTATGTGTTTTATAGTAAAGATGTATTACCTTTTAATATGCCATGAACACAACCAGTCATGTTTTCATCTGATTGTCAAAGAAATCACTTTTAAAAAAGTAGGTTACCTTCGCACATACATCCTAAAATATTCCAGCATCCGAATAGTGCACTGTGCACCCTTCAATTTGTAAGTGGCTGAAACTATCTCACTAGAGCGAGCGAAACAGCGCCCCCCCTGTCTTACTATATCTAGCCCATGTATCTGATGCTGTCTGGACAAAAAAGAGAATGACATGCTATACTCTTTTTGGCCAGATCATCAGATACTGTACATGGGCTACACATACGTCCTCTGCCTCGACAACAATTGCAGTATTATCAGCAGCGCCTGTCTTTTTAAACTTTTTTACTAAAGATGCATATTGTATCCCCCTAGAGTCTTAGGGCCTGGGCTTCTACTAAGCTAGCCTCGTCGAGAACCAGGCCGGGGAAGTTCATGGCAGAAAAATAGCTAAATAGGGGTGGAAACTCTCTACGCGTCAAACCAATCAAATGTCTTGCTTGGGTAGTGCTCACTAGATTAGTGTCGTAGGTGCAACAGTGCATGATGATGCTTTTTACAGTCTATGGTGAGGATGGCTGGGAAATCACAGACTAAAACGTGATCAAGACAAAGGAGATGATTGTGGACTTCAGGAAAAAGAGGACTGAGCACATCACTGGGGCCAAGCTTCCTGCCATCCAGGACCTCTATACCAGGCGGTGTGAGAGGAAGGCCCTAAAAATTGTCAAAGACTCCAGCCACCCAAGTGGCAAGTGGTATAGGAGCGCCAAGTCTAAGTCCAAAAGGCTTCTTAAAAGCTTCTACCGAATAGCTAATCAAATGGCTACCCGGACTATTTGCACTGCTCCCCCCTCTTTAACGCTGCTGCTACTCTCTGTTTATTATCTGTGCATAGTCACGTTAGCTCTACCTGCATGTACAGTTGAAGTCGGAAGTTTACATACACCTTAGCCAAATATATTTAAACTCAGTTTTTCACAATTCCTGACATTTAATCCTAGTAAAAAATACCCTGTCTTAGGTCAGTTAGGATCACCACTTTATTTTAAGAATGTGAAATGTCAGAATAATAGTAGAGAGAATTATTTATTTCAGCTTTTATTTCTTTCATCACATTCCCAGTGGGTCAGTAGTTTACATACACTAAATTAGTATTTGGCAGCATTGCCTTTAAATTGTTTAACTAGCCTTCCACAAGCTTCCCACAATAAGTTGTGTGACTTTTGGCCCATTCCTCCTGACAGAACTGGTGTAACTGAGTCAGGATTGTAGGCCTCCTTGCTCGCACACTCTTTTTCAGTTCTACCCACAAATGTTCTATAGGATTGTGGTCAGGGCTTTGTGATGGCCACTCCAATACCTTGACTTTGTTGTCCTTAAGCCATTTTGCCACAACTTTGGAAGTATGCTTGGGGTCATTGTCCATTTGGAAGACCCATTCCCGACCAAGCTTCAACTTCCTGACTGATGTCTTGAGATGTTGCTTCAATATATCCACATAATTTTCCTTCCTCATGATGCCATCTATTTTGTGAAGTGCAACAGTCCCTCCTGCAGCAAAGCATCCCCACAACATGATGCTGCCACCCCTGTGCTTCACGGTTTGGATGGTGTTCTTTGGCTTGCAAGCCTCCCCATTTTTCCTCCAAACATAACGATGCCAAACAGTTATATTTTTGTTTCATCAGACCAGAGGACATTTCTCCAAAAAGTACGATCTTTGTCCCCATGTGCAGTTGCAAACCGTAGTCTGCCTTTTTTATGGCGGTTTTGGAGCAGTGGCTTCTTCCTTGCTGAGCGGCCTTTCAGGTTATGTCGATATACTGTAGGACTCTTTTGTACCTGTTTCCTCCAGCATCTTCACAAGGTCCTTTGCTGTTGTTCTTGGATTGATTTGCACTTTTCACACCAAAGTACGTTCATCTCTAGGAGACAGAACGCGTCTCCTTCTTGAGCGGTATGACGGCTGCGTGGTCCCATGGTGTTTATACTTGCATACTATTGTTTGTACAGATGAACGTGGAACCTTCAGGCATTTGGAAATTGCTCCCAAGGATGACCCAGACTTGTGGAGGTCTACAATTCTTTTTCTGAGGTCTCGGCTGATTTCTTTAGATTTCTCCATGATGTCAAGGAAAGAGGCACTGAGTTTGAAGGTAGGCCTTGAAATACATCCACAGGTACACCTCCAATTGACTCAAATTATGTAAATTAGCCTATCAGAAGCTTCTAAAGCCATTACATCATTTTCTGGAATTTTCCAAGCTGTTTAAAGGCACAGTCAACTTAGTGTATGTGAACTTCTGACCCACTGGAATTGTGATATAGTTAATTATAAGTGAAATAATCTGTCTGTAAACAATTGTTGGAAGAATGACTTGTGTCATGCACAAAGTAGATGTCTTAACTGACTTGCCAAAACTATAGTTTGTTAACATGAAATCTGTGGAGTGGAAAAATGAGTTTTAATGACTTCAACCTAAGTGTATGTAAACTTCCGACTTCAACTGTACAGATTACCTCAATTACCTCAACTAACCTGTGCCCCCGCACACTGACTCTGTACCGGTACCCCTGTACATAGCCTTGCTACTTTTATTTAATTATTTGTTACTTATCTATTTTTTACTTGACATTTATTTTTCTTAAACCTGTATTGTTGGTTAAGGGCTTGTAAGTAAGCATTTCACTGTAAGGTCTACATCTGTTGTATTAGGCGCATGTGACAAATACCATTTGATTTGATTTGATGATTTGATGGGGAGACTCCCACGTTCTGAAATTGGGAGAGACGCTAGGTTTTTTTGGACCATGCGGACGTCTCCGTGCGCTTCTAAAACCAAAGTTGTGACCCTCATATATATATATATATATATATACATTTTTTATGCCGAGTTCAGTTGGCCCCTTGATGATGTGATCCTCTTCTGCCTAATGGTGTGTCCGCAAGTGGCTACACACACTCAAACGGCGACTGCATCTCTCAAGCCATGCATGTTTGGATACCGGGCACGCGCAATCTCAGTACAGGGCAGACTGGAAAAGTTGCAACAGGGCGCGCGAGCTCCATACAGGACAGATCAACAGACGCAACCAACGGATCGGGTGGGGGTGGCGAACTTGACGACAACTTGCGGGCAGTGAGTTCCGAACAACAAGGACACAACATTTATAAAAAATTAATAAAAATAAATTAGGGGGAAATTATACCACCACCCAAAAGTGCACATTGGAGACTAGAAGTGAAAAAGCATGTGCTCTGCACAGGTAGCGCCCTATCTGTGCATGCACCTGATAATAGTAGTCAAGTTGTCTAACAGGTTTAACACGGTAATGTTTTCATTCTAGACAGATTATATTTGGCTCTTTGCACACATTCATTTATTTACTAAAGCTTTGTGGCAAAACATAACTGTACATAGCATAAAGCTATCTTTCTCACTGATCACACAGTCCCCATCCCCACCCAGTTGTCAAATAAAGACCATCCATGACACCTCTATACAAAATAGGTTAGGATAGCATTTTCGCTAACCCTAACCCTTTTCCTAAACTTTACCTGCTACAGAAAAAGTCACTTCGGTATCGACGTGGCTTGAAAATAGTGTTTCTCGTTTCTGTTGTCTGCTGTTCTACGTCAGTTTTTCAAGTCTTAACCACGCCCCTCAACAATCATGCACAACTAAGATGGCGACATGCAGGAAAATGAGACGTAGCTGCAAAATTCACTGTGCATTTGCCGTGTTTATCTTGTTACAACTTTTTCCTCTCAACTGTATTTCGGCACCTCGGGAACCCATTAACGGTATGTTCAATATTCACCAAGAAATTAACATGGATTATTTAGGGTTAGTTTATTTTTGGAACAAGCTAGCTTGCGCCCAGTCCCAACATACGACCCATTTGTGCCGCCTAGTGACTTGCCAAGGTGTCAGGTGACGAGGAGCATGTCAGAAAATTCTGTCAGAAATCGAAGTTATGCCGCGTTTAAAAACACTGTCCGACTTCAGTGCGTTCAAAACAACTAGGAAAACGAGCTCTGAATGGGAAAAGTCGATTTGAAAGGTAATTCAATTCGGAATATCAACTCGGGCCTCTTTCTAGAGCTCCGATCAGAAGAACACTGACGTCATGATTTGACCTCATATTAGTGTGAGTTCCCAGTTGTTTTGAACGTGGAATGTGTGGTGCTTTCAAAACTGGGAATTAGGAAAAAAAACGAGGTCAAATGATTACATCCGCCGTAGCGGGGGGGTAAAATCACTGGACAAACCAAGCCAGTAAAAAAAGCCATATTACAAATTATGTTGTGAAATTTGCTTTGTTTATTCAATAACTTTGTTAATATGCCACCGTGTGGTTGTGACAACAAAAAGACAAGTCACACAGTGGCAGAATAAATTAAACTGCACAAGTTTGTTTCATCACAAAACCAGAGTCAGGTGAAGTCCACAAAGGAAATATTACATTTAACAAACAGCTATATGACCTGCATTATATGGTCAAGCCAGTCGTTTTACTAAACAACTACTGATTTAGAATCATGGCGTTACCGCAAGTCAGCACAAAGAAAAGAGGAGCACTCCCTTTACTATTCCAGCACCATTTCAACTTAAACATGATCAAATCAACAAGGCTATATATGCTTAGTTTAATACACTGAAAACAAACTTAAAGATACCAAAAACCATTTAGTCCAATCAATGTTGCTAAATATCATGTGGCTGTCTATGGTACTGATTTTTGTGTGCGGGTGCAAGTAATGTGGGGGGGGGGGGGGGGGGCGGGGGGTTTGCTGTGCCAGGACAACCCACGGCCAAGGTGGCGAGACACGGTAGTGATGACTCCATAGGCCTTGTTGATCTCTGCACCAGACAGGATGCTCTTGCCAGCATACTTGGGGTCCAACATGTACGCTGCGGCGTGTATGGGCTTCAGGCAGAAGTCTTCACGCTTTTTGATGTATTTCAGAACTGCAGTTTCCTCTGCATTTAGCAACAGTGAAGTGGGAAGGGCAGTATGGATTTCTTCTCTTACATCTGCAAGCAGAGTCTGAACATCAGACAGGATGGCATCGTCTCCCTCAATCTGTACAATGGCTACTGCTATAGGTTTCAGGCTGCTTACCACTCTCTCCCAAAATACATAATCCAGGAGGATCCTCTTAATGGGGCTGTCCATATCGGCAGAATGTGATATGGACATTTCTTGGAGAGACTCCATCCCCTCCAGGTGACTGTCAAACATGGGCAGCTTCAATGTGGAACTCTTATTCTTATGAAATTTCCCCCCCGGGGGATCAATAAAGTACCTATCTATCTATCTCACATTGCTTGGCGAGGTAGATTGCTGCTATAACTTGATGACCCTTCACATACCAAACCATTTCCTTGGCTCTCTTGTAGAGTGTATCCATTGTTTTCAGTGCCATGATGTCCTTGAGGAGCAGATTCAATGCATGAGCAGCACAGCCAATGGGTGTGATGCGAGGGTAGGACTCCTCCACTTTAGACCAAGCAGCCTTCATGTTCGCAGCATTGTCAGTCACCAGTGCAAATACCTTTTGTGGTCCAAGGTCATTGATTACTGCCTTCAGCTCATCTGCAATGTAGAGACCGGTGTGTCCGTTGGCCCTTGTGTCTGTGCTCTTGTAGAATACTGGTTGAGGGGTAGAGATGATGTAATTAATTATTCCTTGTTAATTATTCCAGTGATGGTTCGCTGCTTCCCCAATCAAAAGCCCTGGATTAACACAGCGGTTGGAGCTAAACTAAAGGACAGGGCTATCGCAGATTACCGAATGTGCACAGAAACAATTTCTCTGCTGTAACCAAGAATCTTGATCTTGACATCTAGCTATTTAGCTAGAAAGTTAGCAGTGCAAGGTGGTGCCTTGATCTTGATATAATGTATTTGACAGATCTTAGATTAGTTATATTTAAATTCTAGCTAATAAGCAGTGGCGTAGCATGCAGCCCCTGTGAGGTCGGGCACAAGCACGCCCCCATTCACATCGACGGGGCTGCAGTGGAGCGGGTCGAGAGCTTCAAGTTCCTCGGTGTCCAAATCACTAATGCCCACAGTCGTGAAGAAGGTGGAAAAGGTTTGGCATGGGCCCTCAAGTTCTACAGCTGCACCATTTGAGAGCATCTTGACTTGCTGCATCACTGCTTATTATGGCAAAAGCACCGCCGCTACAGAGTTTGGTGCGGACACACCAGTACATTATGGGACTGAATTTCCTTTGCCATCCAGAACCTCTAAATCAGGCGCCGTGAAAGCAAGGCCCGGAAAATAGTTAGACTCCAGCCACAGACTGTTCTCTCTGCTTCCATACAGCGAGTGGTACCGGTGCAACAAGTCTGGCAGCTTCTGTCCCCAAGCCATAAGACTGCTAAATAGCTAACAAAATGTCTACACGGACTGAGTTGACCGCTTATTTATTTATTTTTGCACCGTCTCTGCACACTTACCAGACTCTACACTGACACGCCAACACAAACACACACGCACTGTTTGCGCACTTTTTTGTTCTACCTTGTTATTTTAGTGCTACATTGATATTGATGACTGCATTTCACTGTACTTGTGCACAGAGAGGTAGTTAGCTAGCTAGTAGCACAATGGCTTAGTGTTTGGAGTAGCCACTGTAGATTACTCTCTTTGGTGTTAGAGAGCTAGCCTTTGTATGCCTTGATGGTCTTGGATTTTAGGTGTGAGAGAAAGAGAGGGACTGTCCGACCAGGTGTCCCTCACCATGTATCTGAAATAATAAACATTCTGTCAGTGAAATGGGTGCTCTGTTCGCTAAAAGAAGAGGCTGTCTTTAAAAGAAATGTCTTTAAAACATTTTTTTGGGGGGTGGGGGTTCTGTATGCACATGATTTTAATATCAATATGTTTTACTTTACAATGCTCTATTAGAGATTGATATAAAGCTTGTCTTCATGGGAATACTTTTCCAATAGCCTCCTTATCGCCTTCTGAAAGTGACTTACAAAAAATACAATTTTGAGAGGAGATCATATTTCATCATGTCTTGTACAACACTACGTCTCTGGCCTTATCGTCTCATATAGCCAGTCTATGTTCCCTTTGTGTTCAGAGTTCCTCTTAGGAGCATTGTATGATGCCACATTCAGGGAAAGCGAACCCACTGTTTTACAGGCATCCAAATTGACATTGCATGCTATCCAATATCCATAAGTGTTCTTCCCTGTGAGAAATCTAATCATTCCCAACAGTAGCCCATACACTGCGTCTGTGAGGAGCTGCTGGGATTGCCCCACAGTTTCTTGAATTACAGAGAGAAAGGGGCCATCTGTTGGGGTGTCATACTACAGCGGAGTTGAACGTGTGAGGAGAGCAGTATTTTGTAATGTAGACGTAGGTGAGATTGCAGTGCAATGACAGACATTGCAAGAGGGAAGAAATCGTTCTATTTAGGGACATTGAGTAGACAACATGTTGCGTATTATCGGGATGTCCCTCCCTTTACAGAGCCGATGGAGGATACTTCCCAGTCATTTACTAGTTAAAGAGGGTGTGTTTTAGTCTCACACCTCCTTTCTATTATTTTTAATCGCAAATGAATGTAACGCAGTCGTTGCGACAAAGGTCTCCCTTTTATTCAATGTTTATGCTGGCAGTAGCCTCAGGAATGAATACTCCCTTTCTTCACGGGGACCGCTAACTTAGGGGTTTAATTCCTCCGAGTTTCCCCGCCCAGCTTAACCCTCAGCTTGGCCGACGCCTATAGAAGTCTCATGAGTGTAAAATCACGTTGAGACTAGTTGAATCGTGTCATTGATTGAGATGGAAGGAGCTAGAACAAACATCCCCCTCATTAGATGTCTGACTGAACATCTTGTACACTTAGACTGCATATGAATGAAGCTGGTATTTACTGTACTTGCTGTACACTGCACATTTTTACATTGAGAATGTATACTGAAACTGAGGGCAAAGAGAAATAATACAAAGACTGTCAGAATGATGATGCTATGACAAACATTACAGGTCAGACGTAGAATGCTAAAATGTGTATATCATGTAAAATTTTATGATTGGGCCTATATCACTTGGCTACATTGTTCCACTAAAGATTTCACCATGTTTATTTTCAAATCCCCAGTAGGCTACAGAACAGTTAAAGCCCACTACTTGTTTTGCAAAGTGTGGAATGTGAACAAATGTTCAAATTAATGTGGTGATTGTTTTGTTTTCTCTCATTTCCAGAAGATTCATTTGAGGTTCAACCAACTCTGGATCCAGGAGTTGTTGCTTCAGATCACTCCTTGCTGGGGACAAACGCCAGCAAGGATGCAATAACAGTCGTCGACACTGGTAAAACAGAAAGCAAGGCAGACACAGTAACCAGTGGCAAAGCTACAACACCTATCGAGGATGATGATGGTGATACAGCCGTCATTAAGGCTGTAACCGCAGACGTAAAGGACGCTGCTGCTACACCCAATGAGGGCGCTAACCCTATCAAGGAAGCTACCACACCTTTAGAAGACTCTACCACACCCATCAAGAATGCTACCACACCTTTAGAAGACTCTACCACACCCATCAAGGATGCTACCACACCTTTAGAAGACTCTACTACCATCAAGGATGCACCTATCAATGTCGTACCAGCCACCAAAGGGGAGGTTGTAGCTGAATCCCCTGCCATTATTGCTAAAACAACTGTTGGCAAGGAAGTATTAACTGCCGACAAGGGCAAAACAACAAAATTGAATGAAGAAGCAGGACAGACTACTGAAGAACTACCTCCCAATCCCACTGATTCAGATGCTGCTGCCTCTACCAAGGCTACAGATCCAGCCATCGGCATCACTAACATAGTCAAAGCCTTAGAGCCTGGCAAGCCCACCCTGGACAAACCAAGCCCTGCCTCCAACACCAAGCTTGTCGGTGGCGTGGACTCTACAGAGGATGAGCAAGAGGAACATTTTGGGCCTATCAGAAACTCTGAGAACAACCTGACAGAGACCAACATTTACGACGTTGATGAGGACGTTGACTATGAGGAGGGGCTAGAAGGTAAGGCCCCTCTGGACCAGAACCAGAACTTTGGCAGCCCAGACTTCAACGAGGAGGACAACATCATGGTGGATGCAGACAACGGCCCGATGGTGCTCAGACCAGAAGAGAATGCTGGGAAGATAAACGTGCATATGAAGGACACCAACATCTACACCATCCAGGATGAGGACTCCCACTTCTTCTTCCACCTAGTCATCCTGGCCTTCCTGGTGGCCATTGTATACATCACCTACCACAACAAGAGGAAGGTAAGCAGAGGAAGAATCATTTATTAATCAAGACAAAGTCTATCTTCAACAAAAATATAAACGCAACATGCAACAATTTCAAAGATTTTACTGAGTTACAGTTCATATAAGGAAATCAGTCAATTTAAATGCATTCATTAGGCCCTAATCTATGGATTTCACATGACTGGGAATAAAAGGTAGAGGCGTGGATTAGAAAATCAGTCAGTATCTGGTGTGACCACCATTTGCCTCATGTTGTCCCACTCCTCTTCAATGGCTGGGTGAAGTTGCTGGATATTGGCGGGAACTGGAACACACTGTCGTGCACGTCGATCCAGAGCATCCCAAACATGCTCAATGGGTGACATGGAAGAACTGGGACATTTTCAGCATCCAGGATTTGTTGACATACCTAGCATTATCATGCTAAAACGTGGCGGAGGCGGATGAATGGCACGACAATGGGCCTCAGGATCTCATCATGGTATCTCTGTGCATTCAGATTGCCATAGATAGAATGCAATTGTGTTCGTTGATTGTTGCTTGTGCCTGCGCATACCATAACCCCACTGCCACCATGGGGCAATCTGTTGACAACGTTGACATCAGCAAATCACTCGCCCACACAACGCCATACGTTGTCTGTGGTTGGATGTACACATTCTCTAAAGTGTTGTTGGAGGCTGCTTATCGTAGAGAAATTAACATTACATGCTCTGGCAACAGCTCTGGTGGACATTCCTACAGTCAGCATGCCTTTTGCACGCTCCCTCAACTTGAGACATCTGTGGCATTATTGTGTGACAACTGCACATTTTAGAGTGGCCTTTGTCCTGGGCACAAGGTGCACCTGTGTAATGATCATGCTGTTTGATAGATAGATAGGTAGGTACTTTATTGATCTCAGAGGGGAAATTTCTTTGTCAAGCAGCTACAACAAAAACACAGAGCAGGTGCAGAATGCCAGAACGTATAGAAGTACAAGAAGTCTGGAGTGCAAAAAAGCTAAAAAAAGACATTGCATAGTATGTGTGGATGGCTGAATATGTACACTATATATTGGTAGATGGTGCAAGGTTAACTATACTATGCAGAGAAATACTTAAATAGCTAAAAGTGCGTATGACATAAGTGAGGGTAATAATAGTTTACTTAAAATACAGACTGGTTAAGTGAACAGGTAAGTGAATATTTTGCATGGTTAAATTAACTGTACAGGTAAATATACAGTTACATTTACAGGTAAGTGAATATTTGCATGGTTACATTAACTGTAATTCCCTTAAAATACAGTCCTTAGTCCGCAGGGTTTAATTACAGATAAATGCATGTATTGCACATTCGATATACTAAAAGCAATGAAAAAAGATACAACTGACAGGATACTAAATGCATTCCTGTGAATGACTACGTAAGTTAAGTCCAAGAATTACTTACAATATTGCACGTGGTATGATATAACAACTGTACATGAATATGTATATACAGACCTTGTGTTTTCCACATTTTGTTATGTTACAGCCTTTTTCTAAAATTGATTAAATAGTTTTGTCCTCATCAATCTACACACAATACCCCATAATGACATTTTTGCAAATGTGTATGTATATACAGTGGGGAGAACAAGTATTTGATACACTGCCGATTTTGCAGGTTTTCCCACTTACAAAGCATGTAGAAGTCTGTAATTTTTATCATAGGTACTCTTCAACTGTGAGTGACGGAATCAAAAATCCAGAAAATCACATTGTATGATTTTTAAGTAATTCATTAACATTTTATTGCATGACATAAGTATTTGATACATCAGAAAAGCAGAACTTAATATTTGGTACAGAAACCTTTGTTTGCAATTACAGAGATCATATGTTTCCTGTAGTTCTTGACCAGGTTTGCACACACTGCAGCAGGGATTTTGGCCCACTCCTCCATACAGATCCTTCAGGTTTCGGGGCTGTCGCTGGACAATACGGACTTTCAGCTCCCTCCAAAGATTTTCTATTGGGTTCAGGTCTGGAGACTGGCTAGGCCACTCCAGGACCTTGAGATGCTTCTTACGGAGCCACTCCTTAGTTGCCCTGGCTGTGTGTTTCGGGTCGTTGTCATGCTGGAAGACCTAGCCACGACCCATCTTCAATGCTCTTACTGAGGGAAAGAGGTTGTTGGCCAAGATCTCGCGATACATGGCCCCATCCATCCTCCCCTCAATACGGTGCAGTCATCCTGTCCCCTTTGCAGAAAAGCATCCCCAAAGAATGATGTTTCCACCTCCGTGCTTCACGGTTGGGATGGTGTTCTTGGTGTTGTACTCATCCTTCTTCTTCCTCCAAACACGGCGAGTGGAGTTTAGACCAAAAAGCTCTATTTTTGTCTCATCAGACCACATGACCTTCTCCCATTCCTCCTCTGGATCATCCAGATGGTCATTGGCAAACTTCAGACGGGCCTGGACATGCGCTGGCTTGAGCAGGGGGACCTTGTGTGCACTGACGGCTTGGGGTGTTACTAATGGTTTTCTTTGAGACTGTGGTCCCAGCTCTCTTCAGGTCATTGACCAGGGCCTGCCGTGTAGTTCTGGGCTGATCCCTCACCTTCCTCATGATCATTGCATGGTGCCCCAGAACGAGGGAGATTGACCGTCATCTTGAACTTCTTCCATTTTCTAATAATTGCGCCAACAGTTGTTGCCTTCTCACCAAGCTGCTTGCCTATTGTCCTGTAGCCCATCCCAGCCTTGTGCAGGTCTACAATTTTATCTCTGATGTCCTTACACAGCTCTCTGGTCTTGGCCATTGTGGAGAAGTTGGAGTCTGTTTGAGTGTGTGGACAGGTGTCTTTTATACAGGTAACGAGTTCAAACAGGTGCAGTTAATACAGGTAATGAGTGGAGAACAGGAGGGCTTCTTAAAGAAAAACTAACAACAGGTCTGTGAGAGCCGGAATTCTTACTGGTTGGTAGGTGATCAAATACTTATGTCATGCAATAAAATGCTAATTAATTATTTTCTGTGATTTTCTGGATTTTTGTTTTAGATTCCGTCTCTCACAGTTGAAGTGTACCTATGATAAATAACTACAGACCTCTACATGCTTTGTAAGTGGGAAACACTGCCGATTTTGCAGGTTATCAAATACTTGTTCTCCCCACTGTATATATCATCATCTGCACATCTATCATTCCAGTGTTAGTACTAATTTGTAATTATTTCGCCACTGTGGCCTATTTATTGCCCTACCTTCCTGATCTTACTACATTTGCACACACTATCTAGATTTTCTATTGTGTTATTGACTGTACGTTTGTTTATCCCATGTGTAACTCTGTTTGTTTTTGTTGCTTTGCTTTGTCTTGGCCAGATCGCAGTTGTAAATGAGAACTTGTTCTCAACTGGCCTACCTGGTTAAATAAAGATGAAAAAAAATGTGTATATATATATATATATATATATAAATATAAATAAAAACGGAAATATTGCATTTACATAAGTATTCAGACCCTTTACTCAGTACTTTGTTGAAGTACCTTAGGCAGCAATTACAGCCTTGAGTCTTCTTGGGTATGATGCTACAAGCTTGGCAAACCTGTAATTGGGGAGTTTCTCCCATTTTTCTCTGCAGATCCTCTCAAGCTCTGTCAGGTTGGATGGGGAGCATCGCTGCACAGCTATTTTCAGGTCTCTTCAGAGATGTTCGATCAGGTTTAAATCTGGGCTCTGGCTGAGCCTCTCAAGGACATTCAGAGACTTGTCCGGAAGCCACTCCTGCATTGTCTTGGCTGTGTGCTTTTCCTGTAGTTGTCCTGTTGGAAGGTGAACTTTAGGCCCATTCTGAGGTCCTGAGCGCTCATCAAGGATCTCTGTACTTTGCTCCGTTCGACTTTCCCTTGATCCTGAATAGTCTGTCATTCCCTGCTGCAGAAAAACATCCCCACAACATGATGCTGACACCCATGCATCACCGTAGGGATGGTGCCAGGTTTCCTTCAGACGTGACACTTGGCATTCAGGCCAAAGAGTTCAATCTTGGTTTCATCAGACCAGATAATCTTGTTTCTCATGGTCTGAGAGTATTTCGGTGCTGTTTTGGCAAACTCTAAGCGGGCTGTCATGTGCCTTTTACTGAGGAGTGGCTTCCGTCTGGCCACTTTACCATAAAGGCCTGATTGGTGGAGTGCTTCAGATATGATTGTCCTTCTGGAAGATTCTCCCATCTCCACAGAGGAACTCTGCTCTGTCAGAGTGACCATCGGGTTCTTGGTCACCTCGCTCACCAAGACTCTTCTCCCCCCGATTGCTCAGTTTGGCCTGGTGGCGAACTCTAGGATGAGTCTTGGTGGTTCCGAACTTCTTCCATTTTAAGAATGATGGAGGCCACTTTGTTCTTGGTGACCTTCAACGCTGCAGAAATGTTTTGGTACCCTTCCCCAGATCTGTGCCTCGACACAATCCTGTCTCTGAGTTCTACGGACAAGTCCTTCGACCTCACGGCTTGGTTTTTGCTTTGACATGCCCTGTCAACTGTGGGACCTTTTTATATAGACCGGTGTGTGCCTTTCCAAATCATGTCCAATCAATTTAATTTACCACAGGTGGACTCCAATCAAGTTGTAGAAACATCTCAAGGATGATCAATGGAAACAGGATGCACCTGAGCTCAATTTCCAGTCTCATATCAAAGGCTCTGAATTATTTTGTAAATAAGGTATTTGTTTCTTATTTCTAATGAATTAGCAAAAAACTTTTGGAGAGGCTGGAGCAATGGGTAGCCACTTTACATAACCTGCACAACGGCAGGAGATGTAAGGATAAGCACTTTTATTTCTCTCTGTATTAGGAAGGACCAAGCATGACTATTCTTAAACATATTTGGGTTGGTTTTTTTCAGGTAGGTTTTGTCTTGAAATGGTTATTTTTTAAATCTGTATGTATGAAGAATTTCAGAGTAGAAGTGCTAATTTAGGATCATTTTTGCCTTTTAGAATATGATTACATGGACAGAGGGGAACTGATCCTAGATCAGCGCTGCAACTATGAGACGCTTTGTGAATACTGTCCCGCGTTACCATTTACAAATGTTAAAGGTCAACTTGAATATCCCCTCTCTCCAGATCTTCCTCCTGGCCCAGAGTCGGCGCTGGAGGGACGGCCTGTGCTCTCGCAACAATGTGGAGTACCATCGGCTGGACCAGAATGTCAACAACGCCATGCCTTCCCTCAAGATGACTCAAGATTACATCTTCTGAGCAGAGAAGGAAGTTGAAAAGATTGAACTGAATTGAACAAACCTGTTTATGGCTGCATTGTTGAAATGCACGCTTGCCCACAAGCTTGCCCCACTTCCTCTTGCCTCAGCACAATCCTGCGCAGGATGGAGTTTGATGGTACTTCAACTCTGTAATCGATAGCCTACACATTTTTCAATGTTCATCCACGTACGCTGGAAATATTACTTTGTTTTGTTAACCATACTCTTGAGTTTGAAAGGATCTATTTGGGTTAAAGTTACACTGGTCTACATAAATAAAACTTTCTCACCATGTTTAAGCCTTACTGTCCTTCTACACTTAAAATATAGTTGCCCAGCAATGAATGAAGGCTGTTTGTAGTGGTTCGCCTCAAATCCCTCAAGCCACAAAGCATTTGCAGTTGTAGAAGTTAATATTGAAGTTATACAGCAGACTGCACCAGTGTTTCCCAACTCCAGTCCTCCAGTACCTCCCAACAGTGCATATTTTTGTTGTGGCTCCGGACAAGCACACCTGATTCTACTTGCCAACGAATCATCAAGCCCTTGACAAGATGAATTGGGTGTTTTTGTCAAAAATGTGTGGTGTTAGGGGTACTGGAGTTGGGGAAACACTGTACTACACAACATAGATAAAAAAAAAAAAAAAAAAGGTTTTTACAGCAATACTGACAATTATTTACGTTTATGTTGTGGTTTTTTTCTTACGTTAAATCCATTCGAGTGTGAGGACTTTTATTGACACGATAGAACCCACCACCACATTGTGATATGGTTTCAGCTATTCCTTAGCCTGTAATTAGTATTTTTCCATAATCTGGCATTTTTCTGGTCTTACTAACACGTTTCCCAGATTGTGCTATACATTTATCCCAGGGCTTGTCCTCCTTTTTGTATTTGTTCGGTCGTTCATTCTCTCTTTCTATAGGAAATGAGCACTCTTCATGTGGCCTAATGTGCATGTAAAGCACTACTTTGACACCGACTATCTTTAGGTCAATCAGCTCTCTGTCCCCGCTCTGGGGACGTATGCATCCCAAATGGCACCCTATTCCTTATGTAGTTCACTACTTTTGACCAGAGACCTATGGCTCTGGTCAAAAGCAGTGCACTAGGTGGGGAATGGGTTACCATTTTGGACGTAGACTCAGTCTGGAGGAAACGATAACAACCGCTGTCACTCACTCATCATTACCTTAACAAGCCTTCAATTCAAATGCCATTTCCTGTGACAAGAATCCAGAATGATCAATTCTCATGCACTTGTCAATTGCTGTTAATTTTCCACTGTCTTTTCAGTACAGAGAAGAAGCGTTGTAGCCCGAGTGCCAGTCTGTTTGTGTTAACATGCCAACTCGTTGTCATTCATTGTCATAACAAACATGTTTGACTTGACAATGAGCAATGGTGTTGGAAAGGGCACAGTGGCTACGTTTAGACAGGCAGCCCAATTCAGATGTTTTTTTCCACTAATTGGTCTTTTGACCAATCATATCAGATCTTTTCACATCAGACCTGATCTGATTTGGCCAAAAGACCAATTTAATAAACAAAATATCAGAATTGGGCTGCCTGTGTAAACACAGCCTAAATCTGGGACCAGGCTAAAGCATTGTAAATATGTGGTGTATTTCAGCTCTGGCAGGAGCTGTGCGCACTGGTGTCATGACAATCGCTAAAGCACGGGAGGGAGTTGTCATGCATGGAACAGAAATACTGTATTGTGTAGCTTTCATATAGCCTGTGGGGGATGGACACTGCTTTTATATATCCTGTGGGGGATGGACACTGCTTTCATATAGCCAGTGGGGGATGGACACTGCTTTCATATAGCCTGTGGGGGATGGACACTGCTTTCATATAGCCTGTGGGGGATGGACACTGCTTTCATATAGCCAGTGGGGGATGGACACTGCTTTCATATAGCCAGTGGGGGATGGACACTGCTTTTATATATCCTGTGGGGGATGGACACTGCTTTCATATAGCCTGTGGTGAATGGGCACTGCTTTTGCAATCAACTGTAGAGATTCTACAAACTTTTGTCAATAAAGCACAATTGTATACGGGCCCCCTTTTTTCTTTCTCTTGCTAATGCTTCATTTTCTACTAAATAAATGTTTTTAATAATTTCTTTCTCATTTCTTGTAAATTAATTTACCTCCACAGCAGGTTGTAAGAGTCATCAAACTGTTCAGTTGTATTCATCGTGATGAGTTATGAATGCTTTTTATTTTTACTCATTTGGCAGACACTCTCATCCACATTGCAAGCCATGCTCTACTAACTGAGCCACAGGGAATACATGTGAACCACATGACGTAACCGCTAAACCATTGCATTGCTAATGTTGTCTTGTATGACGACAGAAATATACTTCTCTCTGTCATATGAGTCATATTTTTCTTCTTCGTTGATTTATCCCAGCTCCCTAGTGAGTAACCCTGAATCCTAAACAGTGGCAATGGCATTGTGACCTTTCATGGTTCTGCATGAGGCTGCAGGTAACCTATTGGTTAGTGCATGCGTGAAAAATCTGTTGACGTGCCCTTGAGCAAGGCACTTAACCCAAATTTGCTCCAGGGGTACCTTACTACTATGTCTGACCCTGTAAAACACATTTCACTGCAGCTATCCAATGTATGTGATGATAAAACACATTCATTTTTTTTACTAACTTGAATGATGGCATTACTGAGCGTGCTTGATATGGGTCCTGTGGGTAGGTCTTGGAGGTAAAAGGCCTGTTCTGTAGACAGATAAGGCTGCAGTTGGTCACATCACCACTGGATGGCAGTAGAGACACAACTTTAGCGATGATCAGACAGGGTAAACGGCAACTACGCTTGAGAACATTCAGAAGGGCACTTCTGGGAAGCTTCCAGCTTGAGTAAAATAAAATAACTTGGTAACTGTTCTATCATCCTAAGACTTGGCAAGCACAGAGTAGGCTAATTAATAACCATGTAAGTAAGTACAACGTACTTGTTTATTTACATGGTTGATTTCATGAACAGCCAAAGCTGGGGGGGAGTGGGCTCCCCATGCTGACAGGTCAATATATGGACTGGAAACCGGGGGGCAAGACTCCCTCCGCAGATAGATAAAACACCTGGAATATAGCCAATGCTGATCAAAGCACACATATCAGATGTATATGTTCTGGCTGTTGCTTTATCTTCACAGGGAGGTCAAGGTGTGCCTAATTGACAAGCTAGCTCTGTGTAAGGGCCTGTTGGAGAAAGGTTGCTGTTCTTGACAATAGTTAGGATATATGGTATATTCATAGGTACTGTATGTTTCTGGATGTAGGCCCTGCTTCAAACTTATGTACCCAACTTATGTGCTCTGTCACCTGGGGCTGCATGGCAAATGGCCCAGGGACAAGAAAAAAACAACCAAAGTACGCCCTTACCCCGTCTCTGGTTACTCTCCAACAGTAACCAGAGAATTGACTACTGAAATGTGTGTTAGAATAACACAACTGCATCAATGTTTTGTATCTATCAGAAACTTGTCACCTGAGGAGAACTCTGACGCTATCTATATGGAGGTATGGTCTATGTGGTAACTTGTGTCAGTACAGGGTGAGCTCTAAACTACTCTGTTGACTTTAGGAACTCTGCCTTATCTGCATTAGGTCTCCTTTAGACTTTTAGATGCTGTGACATGTAACTGTAAGATTTGTATGCCTAGATTGTGAATGCTATGTAACTTAAGCTTTATGCCTTTTAATTAATTTTACAAAGTAATTCAATACGGTTGCATTTTGCATTTCTTGATCTTAGTCAACTAAACGCATAATACTTGATTGCACATGTTATCAAATGGAGTCAGATAGTCAGGTTTATCAAATATAGATGGTTAAATATTATTTGTGGACCAGCGTGTGAATGCAGGTGTCATGCCTCATTTATTTCTCCGTTACCCGTGTATTTTCCTAATTTCCTCAAAATAGATTCTTATTTTTGATTCAAATTCTTCATAACGGATTTTCATATTGTGTGAGACTTTTTAAGGCCTACTATTGGTTGATACTCCACAGGAAGTGGTATTTACCTTAATTTGTGGCAAAGTAACTTAACAAGTATCCCTACCACAAAATGTGACAATTGCCTGGTCAGTAGTATACAGTAAGATGAACATCTCTGACCTCCTCTATCCTCTCTAATGACTTCACTGAGACTTTTCATTTCCTGTCCCTGCTTTCAATCTAAAAGTCACCCGGGCAGCATAGTCCACTCTGTCTAGAATGTCTAGTCCTGTTTGCCCCGTTTGATCTGGGTGGGTTATTTTAATATTGACTATAGCTTTACTGTCCTGAGTTTCTGTCTGGGAATAGGGAAAGCCTACAATGTACAGTGTTGACTCTTGGATTACCTCTTGTTGATTAACGGCACACATCTTTTTTGCTGTTATGAAGACTGCCTGCCTTCTTCTCTGAGGAGCCGTTTACCTGGGGCCTTCCTCGCTTCTCTCATTCTGTTGTCATCCTCCCCTTCATTACTCACTCACCATCAAAGCACCTCCCTTCCACTAAAACCCTCCTCTTCCTCCTCCTCCTCCTCCTCTAACAAACGGTTAGCTCAGAGGCTGTTTCAGAGGCTGTGTCATTATTCAGTTAAATTTAAGATGATCAAACGGTTAGATTATACAACATCATCTGTTAAAAACCTGTCGCATGTAACGTCCTGTCTTATTCAGTAGCTCTTATACATGTTGGTCCGGTAGCCTCCAGTTCTGCCTCCAGTTCTGCTCTCAGCTGATTGCTTAAACATTCATCATGTATGTGTGTGTGGTTCTCCCTGCCTCCAGCTACCATCCCATGCTAAGCGATAGAGTGTCAGTCCGCTTGGTTCTTTCAGACCTACTATGTTAGCTCCCTGATGTACCTCTCTCCTTCCGTCCTCTCAGGATAGTGTATTAGCTACTTTCTCTCTTGTAGGAGTAAGGCAGTCCAAGTTATCTGTCGACTCGGACTATTCAAAATCCTTGCTAATCTCTCTACCAGTGTCTGTCTTCAGAGAGTCCTGCAGGATCCATATATCTCTCTCTTTCACGTTGGATCTGCCTTCCTAGCTCCGTCCCAATCTCTCAGACTAACTTCTTCTCATGGTTTTATTTGCAACATGATGAGGTGCAGTTTTTGGACCTGGGTTAAGCTTTAGAGGGAAATTTCTCATAACGGATGAATTTTTTCTCCCATCGTGTTCTTGTAAAAAACTCTTCACTGACGCCTTTTGCAGTTGTTCCTCAACATCTTGACCCTCCATTTTAAATTCCTCAGATCACAAGGCAGGTTGAATTTATTGGGGAGCCATGGCCTATCACTTCTTTCCAAACACACTGCTTCTCCCTTGTCAGTCACAACCATAGAATTAGGAATTAGAAAACAAATTAGTAATTTAATATGATTTCTATGGTCACAACAACATGGACATGCATCACCCTCTGTCCCCCGGGGCAATAAAACACCTGATTAACAGTCTCAGGCATGACCACTGACTAGAATACTGGGCAATCTCAGCATTCTGAAGGAACATCATTAGGATTCCAATCATTTCCTCTGTGGACTTCCTTTTGGTTGATACAGCTCCTATTAAAAAAAAAAGAGGGAATCCATCTGAGCATGTGGGATGGAGGACCGTCGTCATGCCGACGTTGCCTAGGAACGATATATGGATGGAGGTGTGCAAAGGTCACGCTGCAGCCGACATAAGAATGAAGTAAATTCAAATGTCAGACTCTGTAATGTTCCCTCCATTGAGCTGGTGCAAATTCAGCAAAGGAGGCCCCATACACACCCTCCTCTCCTCTCCTCTCCTCTCCTCTCCTCTCCTCTCCTCTCCTCTCCTCTCCTCTCCTCTCCTCCACACCCACACCCTCCTCTCCTCCACACCCTCATCTCCTCCACACCCACACCCTCCTCTCCTCTCCTCTCCTCTCCTCCACACCCTCACGCTCCTCCTCTCCTCTCCTCTCCTCTCCTCTCCTCTCCTCTCCTCTCCTCTCCTCTCCTCTCCACACCCACACCCTCCTCTCCTCCACACCCTCCTTTCCTCTGCTCTCCTCCACACCCTCCTCTCCTCTCCTCCACACCCACACCCACTCTCCTTCACACCCACACACTCTTCCAAACCCTCCTCTCATCTCCTCTCCTCCACACCCATACCCTCCTCTCCTCCACACCCTCCTCTCCTTTCTTCTCCTCCACACCCTCCTCTCCTCTCATCCACACCCTCCTCTCCTCTCATCCACAGCCTCCTCTCCTCTCCTCCACACCCACACCCTCCTCTCCTCCACACCCTCCTCTCCTCTCCTCCACACACACACCCACACCCTCCTCCACACCCACACCCTCCTCCACACCCTCTCCTCTCCTCTCCTCTCCTCTCCTCTCCTCTCCTCTCCTCTCCTCTCCTCTCCTCTCCTCTCCTCTCCTCTCCTCTCCTCTCCTCTCCTCTCCTCTCCTCTCCATACCCACACCTCCCTCTCCTCCACACCCACACCCTCCTCTCCTCCACACCCTCCTCTCCTCTCCTCCATACCCTCCTCTCCTCTCCTCCACAACCTCCTCTCCTCCACAGCCACACCTTCCTCCCCACCAACCCACCCACCCAGCCAACCGCTCATGTAACAGTATTTCTGCTGCGTTCCATGTCACACAGATGACCTCTCCATCGGCTTTCATTGCGACAGAGAATACCAAATTATTACTTATATTAATATGTTACAGTATATCGCTGCGGACAGCTATGAAATCATTATATATATGCAGACATTGCTGGGCAGGGGATTTTTTTTGTCCTCAATGTTTCGGAATGAATTGCATTTTGGGAGCTTTTTAAAAAGGGAATCACCTTGTTTGTCATGTGTTAAGTGAACTCTTGTGGCTTGCTAACATTACTTCTCCCTAGAAGAGATAAAGGTTATTAAATGTACTGTGACACCCAGCTGGTCAGAAAATCTAAGATTTAGCTCGTCCAAACATTTAGCTTGTCAAACCATGTGTATGTCTGTGTATGTGTCTGTGTTTGTGTGTGTATTGTAGGTGGACAGAGGTAGGAACATCCACAAATACTCCACCAGCACCCAGCCTCCCTGGACAGTTTTTACTGTGTGTGTGTTGGCAAGCAGCGACTACAAGCAGACTACAAGCAGTGACTACAAGCAGTGACTACAAGCAGCGACTACAAGCAGCGACTACAAGCAGCAACCACAAGTAGCTTCTACAAGCAGTGACTACAAGCAAACTATTAGCAGCAACTACAAGCAGTGACTACAAGCAGACTACAAGCAGCAACTACAAGCAGACTACAAGCAGCGTCTACAAGCAGCGACTAAAAGCAGACTACAAGCAGTGACTACAAGCAGCCTACAAACAGACCATAAGCAGACTACAAGCATACTACAAGCAGCATTTACAAGCAGCATTTACAAGCAGTGTCTACAAGCAACGACTACAAGCAGCGACTACAAGCAGAGACTACAAGCAGAGACTACAAGCAGACTACAAGCAGAGACTTACAAGCAGTGTGTTTGGAGGACTGAAGCAAGTGGGTACTCTATGCCTGAGAAGATGACTCCACTCTGCATTGTAGAGTAAGAGCATATGCAGTCAGGCAGTCAGGATGGACGCTCGGGTCAGTCTAGACAGCCCTGGAACAGTGGGACCCATTGATATGATTATGTAGTGGTGGTGGTGCTGTCAGTGGCTGGAGGAGAGAGCACCAGGGGGCACCGTTTGCTCTGAGCATGCTGCATGGAACCCTCCACAGGCCTTTTGCATTGCTTTAAATAATGAGTTAATTCATGTTGTACAATAGAGCTCCGGGGATCGAGGAAATTGCTTTTCTGGAGGAGAGAGAGAGAGAAAGAGTGAGAGAAAGAGAGAGAGAGAGAGAGAGAGAGAGAAAGCTATTGATGGGTAGGTTGATTGTTTACACTCAAAGGACTAAAACTCTGAGAAAAAAAACAACAACAAGATTGTGAACTGAATTTTACAGGACAGTTTCTGAACACAATTTTTATTTCAGTGTAACTTTTCTTTCTTTTTTCTTCATTAGGAACCACTGATGTGTCAAAAGCGAACCCCCCTCCATCCCACCATCCAATCTCCGATATTGGTTTTCTGCTTCCTCTCCTGTAGCTGCAGTGATTACACCAAAGGTAATCAAAAGACATTAATGTAGTCTGGCTTTTAAGGTTTTTAATTGTTTACAATGTTTTTAATTGAAAAGTTCCTTTATACGTAGATGGTTGATCTATACATATTGATAGAGATGCTGCTTTTATTAAGGCGCGGAAGGCTTCGATACAGATGCTGCTTTTATTAAGGCGCAGAAGGCTTCGATACAGATGCTGCTTTTATTAAGGCGCAGAAGGCTTCGATACAGATGCTGCTTTTATTAAGGCGCAGAAGGCTTCGATACAGATGCTGCTTTTATTAAGGCGCAGAAGGCTTTGATACAGGAGTCTCTTCTCCTTCGCCTCTGCGGTTTTAATTTAAATTCAGCAGTTGGACCCCTAGTATGAATATAGCTCTCTGTCAACATAGGTTAGCCTGCAATGCTTTATCGCCCCCTCAACACTAAAACAACTGCTATCAACGCTTGGGTCTGGTCAGGGGAACTATTTAATCATTTGAAGGAGGCTGCAGTAAGGGACATAATGTGGAGAAGGGCAAGCAGCTCTATCAGTGGTTTGCTTACCTTGTCTAGAATATCTACCTGTTGATGCAAAGGTAGAAATGTGTAATGATTTCCGTATGAAAAAGCCCACCCCTCCCTTGTCTCCTCATATGCAGCTCAGCTCCTAAAAGGCCATTACGAGGCCCTGATGGGTTTCATCACATAGAGAGCGATTTAATGGCAGCATATACCTTATGTAGTGCATTACTTTTGACCAGGGCCCATAGGGAAACTTGAATCGGACGAAGCCCCTGACTGTAGAAATGAAACGCGAGACAATGGAGACCCACTTCTCACAGATTCCACCTGATTGGTCTGTTGTTACCGGCCGTTTGTTGAAAGGTAACAGAAATTGCCAATCCTCATCATGGCTTCCATTAATCCCCACACACAGCCTCCGTGTCAAGTCCACATTCCATCAAACGATAAACGCTCGCCTCGCAAAGCCCTTTTGTGGTTGTCCTCAATAGCACTATTGTCCGCCAAAGTTGCCAATAAAATATGTTATTAAGTAAGTGCTGATGGAATCGATAGGGGTGGAGGAGGGTGGATTGGATTCTCTTCCCTGTTTTCAGAGTGCTTTACTTTTCCCCTTTTCGGGGACTGTACAGCGGCCGCTCCTGTGGTGTGTGGGGACAGGCATTACCTTAGACAGGTGCCCAACAGATGCTACACAACACAGTGGAGGACAGGGTGCAGCCGGAGCTCTGTGAGAAAGAGGTAACCGGGGGGGGATAGAGAATGAAGTGAGACATTAGGTTCATCAGGAAAGGTAAATTAAAGCCACTTAAATGGCGTCCTGCTAATGGTTAAAGACAGAGGATTAATCAGGGTGTTAGGGCATTACTGTAGAGCCTCCATGTATTGCACTGGGCTGGCAAGACACAGCTCTATGATGTTATAGGCTGCGTCCCAAATGGCACCCTATTCCCTATATAGTGCACTCTTTTGATCAGAGCCATATTGGCCCTGGTCAAAAGTAGTGCGTTAGATAGGGAATAGGGTGCCATTTAGGATGCAACCATGGTGAACTGAAGCAGTAAAGGACCTAGCTAGTTGACTCTGTTATACCTTGAGTAGGAATATGTACTTATGCAAATTAACACAAGCAGAGGTGTAGCTTTAAATCTAAATGAACACAACATGAACGTGAATCACATAACATCTTGACCACCTGATGCTTCATTGTGTTTTGGTCACCTCCACCATTCACCCAGTCCCTTGGGCTTCCAGATGACTTTTAACCCATGCAAACCATCCTCAAAACTACCCTAAAACACAATAAGTTATGTATCACCAAGCAGCTTCTCTTTGAACAGCTTCTTTGAAAAAACAACAGCTCTCACTCTCTCCTCACCACCCACTCCTCGGCTGTGTCCATCCCTCAGACTTAATTACGGTGTGGAGCACGTGAAGCTGCTGCTGTCTGCCACAGCTCAGGCATGACAACGTGTTCTGCTCTGCCAGGTGTTGTCATAGAGGTGGCCCTCCATCTGTTCAGGGGACCCTGACAGTACAACGCTACACAGCCCTGTGGAGCCTGTTATTCAGCCCGGGCCTCGATGCTGTGTGGA
Organism: Thymallus thymallus; assembly: GCA_023634145.1. Taxonomy (NCBI): domain Eukaryota; kingdom Metazoa; phylum Chordata; class Actinopteri; order Salmoniformes; family Salmonidae; genus Thymallus; species Thymallus thymallus. The sequence continues at coordinate 36,330,538 of CM042391.1, forward strand.
GACAGAGGAGAGGACAGGAGGCAAAGAGTGACTGTGCTGTGGTACAGACACCAGGCCACCTCTGTGTTTAGCTTAGCCACTGCCAAACCCTGCTGGGACTGCAGAGAGAGAGGCTACTGTATAGGCTACTGTGTCTCTGTGAGTGTGTACTGTCCTGTACACTGCATAATGTCTGTGAGTGAGAGGCCTATGCTATGACAATGACTCCAGACATGTAGAACACCTTTAGAGCAGTGGAGGCTCCTCAGAGGAGGAGATAGTGAAACATTGACAAAGTTATCCTTTTTTTTATACTAAATATATTCACGTCATCAAATAATTGATTCAAACACACAGTTTTTTAATGAAGGTCTAAACTAGTTAAATTAAATGAATTGCCTCAACAGCAATCTGTTAGTTTCCGTCCTCCTCTGGGGACATTGACTTCAATACAAAACTTAGGAGGCTCATGGTTCTCCTTCCATTTGACATTTTAGTCATTTAGCAGACGCTCTTATCCAGAGCGACTCACAGTTAGTTAGTGCGTACATGTTCATACTTTTTTCGTACTGGTCCCCCGTGGGAATCGAACCAACAACCCTGGCATTGCACGCACCATGCTCTACCATCTGAGCTACATGGGACTATAATTATGACAACTTCTGGAGGATATCCTCTGTCCTATCAGAGCTCTTGCAGCATGAACTGACATGTTGTCCACCCAACCAAAGGATCAGAAAATTAATCTAGTACTGAAAGCATAAACTACACTACACTGCAATGCATAAAATGTGGTGAGTAGAGAGAGAGAGAGAGAGAGAGCTATATTTAGTTTTATTTTTTTTAACTTTCACTTAGCTAGCGAATGTAGCTAGCTAGTTTAGCCTACTCAAACATCCGGCTCAAACAGCGAAGGATGCTATGTTAGCTAGCTGGCTATGGCTATCCAATACTGGACTTCAAAGTCAAGGTACGTTTTGGGTTGTATTAATTTATTGCCACTGGGATAACTGCTAAACTGCTTGCTGACTGTACACTGTACTGCATGATTGTAGTGGGTTTACTAACGTGTTAGTTCTAGTAGCTATGTTGACGTTAGCTAATATGTGAACAACGATGTAGGCTGTGTGTAGCGGTTAGCGGTTATGATATGAAGGTTTGGCTTGGAAAGGTTTTTTAGCCTGGTTGCAGACAGCTGATGTGTTGTGCACTGAAGTCCACATGTGAAGGGAAAAGGTGAGAGGAGGAGAACGCGTAGATGCGAGAAGGAATCATACAATGAGAAAAATGTTCATGCTGTTTATATGTGGCTGTTATGAAAACGAACTGTGCTTGCGTGTGATCAGGGGTGTATTCATTTGCAACTATTGGACTAATGATTAACACCCTAGATCAGGTAGATGCAGGCAAGAGTGTGCAAGGCGGTATTGAATGTGTCACTGTCTGTCACCTTGATTACTCCATTTTGTCTCTCGACCTGTGCACCTACGTTGTAAACTGTCATTCATAGGCTAGGTCATGGTGGGTACAGGGAGAATTAGAGTTTAATGTAGTAGCCTAAACCTATTGATGTTACATTGAGCTGGGTGAATGGAACATATGCTGTAATAGAAATAAGGTCATGCCCATAAACATTTTTTTTAATCGTCACTGACCGACACTGCTTTGGAGGTGTGTGTGTGTATGACAGTCGGTCCCTCCTAGCTTCTCTAGAGTCTCTCTGTCTCTGTCAGGGCGCTGGTGCTGTTCTAATGAGACAGTGGAGAGAAGGCTCACATTCAGAAACAGCTGCTACATGTCACAGCCTGATGCAGAGATAAGAGCCCAACGCCGCTGCCTCCCTTCCTCCTTTCATTCAGCCCTTCTACGAGGCACTGCCGCCACGTTCCTCCTCCTCTCTTTCTCCTCCTCTCCTCCCTTCCCTCCCCTATCCCTGTCATCTTCTTTTCCCGTAGACAGAGTGGGATGAGATTCCAGTGATTAAACCATCGACATTAATTGAAATGATGGGTTGTTGTCTTCATCTGTTCATCATCCATTATTCATTACGTACGTTCCAAATGGCACCCTATTCTCTTTATAGTGCGCTACTTTAGACCAGGGCCCATATATAGGGAATAGGGTGCCATTTGGGAGGCATCCATTATTTTCAGTGTTGTGGCAGAATATGACGGTGGGTACTTGTGATGAGCCAATGGAAGGGGAGAGTGGTTTGGCGCTACCTCTAACCAGCTTGTCACCACATATACTGTACCTCACAACTTAGCGACCTGTTGTAACGTGATTATCAGTTTAATCCTGTCATTATCATTCTAGAGGTGGCTATCATGTCCATTCTCGTCATGCTAAGAGAGATCCTAGTCAGCGAAGTGATACAGATGGAGAGGGCTACTGAAGCACCCCTGTGTTCAACATGTGTGTCTGAGTCAGCAAGTCAAGACCCCTTGACGAGTAACTCTAGGAGAAGGTGGAGATGTGTTTTACTGATGCCTAAGTGAGGCTGTAGAGGTGCCTTTTTAAACAGAGGGCACATCCCCCTATGGATTAATGACAACCTTGGTGGTCGCCTCACCTGGTTGGCTCCTGAACCCTGAGATTGCCTTGTGATGTTGTGGAGTTTGGAAAGGCTAGGAGAATTCCGGAATGGGAGGAGACATGGAAGCAGGAGGGAGTTTTTCCCCATCCACGTCCCGGGATCGTTCATTTAGCAGGGGCGGAAGAGAGGAGGAGAGGAGTAAAGGAAAGGAAGTGAATTATTTTTATTTTCTGCAGAGTCGTCTTTATCCATTAATCTGAGCGGAGGAGCTGATGCCTCATTATCCAACGCTGTGGTGATTATATTAATGGACAGGCTGCGGTACGTGACAGCAGCAGTGGCCGATGATCTGAGTTTGGGGCCGATGGATGTATGAATCTAAATGCTAATTTTGAGAAAATGGGGGTCGATATCACCAATGAACAAAAGCGATATAGACAGACAGTGTTAATTTTGCAGTGTCAAAAGTGATTAACTCCCTTAGATTTGATTGAACAACACGCAGTGTCAAAAGACCCCTAGTGTCAGTGTTGATAGCTGTAGTTAAATGCTAGGTGTAATTTTTTTCTTCGAATTAGTGTAAGAAACATCATAACTCCGCCCACCAATTTTATTTGATGCTTTCAAGATTTCCTTTCTCATCGACACCATTACAGAAGGCAGCATTAGCATGTTGCAGCATGGTGTGTTTCAAACAAACGTGTATCTTAATTTAGTGTTATTCCTATTTAAATGTACTTCATATTTCATTGTCAGATGCATTTGACTAAATTTAAAAAAAAATATTTTTAAATCGCTAGCTAGCCTAGTTACTATAGTTTGCTTTCTAGACCAATGATGTCTGAGGGAAATTATTAGCTAGTTAAGCTAGCGAGCTATTGCTTCTTAAATTTATTTTGAGTGTTTACTGGTGAATTTCGCCAGCTACCAACTTGCTTTAGCCGTTGCCACCAAGTGCAGCGCACTCTATCCAGCGCAGCTTGCCCCTCTACCATAAAGGCCTGCTTGGTGGAGTGCTGCATAGATGTTTGTCCGTCTGGAAGGTTCTCCCATCTCCACAGAGGAACTCTAGAGCTCTGTCAGAGTGACCATCGGGTTCTTGGTCACCTCCCTGACCAAGGCCCTTCTCCCCCGATTGCTCAGTTTGGCCGGGTGGCCAGCTCTAGGAAGAGTCTTGGTGGTTCCAAACTTCTTCCATTTAAGAATGATGGAGGCCTCTGTGTTCTTGTGGACTTTCAATGCTGCAGAATTGTTTTGGTACCCTTCCCCAGATCTGTGACTCGACACAATCCTGTCTCGGAGCTCTACGGACAATTCCTTCGACCCCATGGCTTGGATTTTGCTATGACATGCACTGTCAACTGTGGGACCTTATATAGACAGGTTTGTGCCTTTCCAAATATTTTCCAATCAATTTAATTTACCACAGGTGGACTCAAATCAAGTTGTAGAAACATCTCAAGGATGATCAATGGAAACAGGATGCACTTGACCTCAATTTCGTGTCTCATAGCAAAGGTAAATTAGGTATTTCTGTTATTTATTTATTTTTGGGGCAAATATATTGAAAAACCTGTTTTCGCTTTGTATTGTGTGTCTATTGCTGAGAAATGTGTTTTATTTAATAATTTTTTGATTATGGCTGTAACGCAACAACATATGGAAAAAGTCAAGGGGTATGAATACTTAATTTGCTGCTTAATTTGAAATGGGTTGTTTAGACTGTTTAATTACTTTCTTGTAAATTGAATTAGTTTACAGTACTGAACTAATTTGTCTGTTTCAGTGGAGTTGGTGGGAATCCAATTTTGAGTCACATATTAGTATTTGAATATTGTTGTGCTGTAGAGTTAATCTCATATGGTTATGGTTATGGATTGTTCATGGTAGCCTATCTTCAAAAATTCATCAACATAACTTGACTTGTTTGAATACTTTGAATAAATCAATGTCTTTCTTTCTTTCTTTCTTTCTTTCTTTCTTATCCAACAATGCTGATCAAGTGAAGTTGAAGGGTGAACGAAAATATGTCCTGAGGCTAAGTGACTTCTTGAAAGAAGGTAAGCTTTTAAATTGGCCATTAAAATTGATTTGTCTTTTACCACTGTAGTTGCAAAAGGTTCATTTCTCATTTAAAGGTGAATTCCACTTTTTCTGTTTCTCTTGAGTCCATATCGTTTCATATCATTATGTGAGTTTCACAGACATCCTAATATTGATGTTAAAGAGGAACTTCATCCATTAGAATTGTGTGTGGCCTTATTTTTCACTTTATATATATTATTTACACTGTGTCATTAATCCATGTTTGAAAGATGCAACCTAAATATGCAAATATTGAGTTATAAGACAGTGGAAGCAATATCAGTGGGTTTGGAATGTTTTATAGACACATTTTCATAATGCATTTTGTCAATGGAAATTGATGATTCAGCAAAAGTGACAGACCAATTTTCAGAAATACAATATCAAAAAACTATTTGAGTAATCAACTAGAAGCACAGAAAGATAAAAATGTGTTAACTTCCCCTTTAACCGACGGTATAAAAACAGAATTTCCCCTTGGGGATCAATAAAATATCTAATACAAACATTTCACAGTTTTGTTAAAGGGTCGCCGTTAAACTCTAACTCACATAGTAATGATTTTTTGAAACCATCTTTAGAATAGACTGGAGAACAGCGAACAGAACAAATAGTGTTATTCTTCCGCTAATGGTTATTTTGAAACTGTTTGTCTCAGCCTTCTTGATATTTGACTTACCAGTCGCCATTCAAATTAATGCTAAGCTGTATGATGAGTCTGGAACTGAAGTTGATGGAGAAGTGTTTGAGGAGCTGCTGACACAGCCAAGTCCTGGTGTTTTCACAGTCACACTTGACAACAATACTGATACTGGTATGCGTTGGTTTTTCACAGTAATACAATTAGAGGAGGGTTTAACTGTCGGCCTCTCCCTTGGGGTAGTCACTTTGTATAGAGCTGTGTTGTTTTCTCACAATAATTTGGAATGTCTGTCTTTGTCAAAACCTTTACAATAATCAAGAATTTTGTGTGACAGTATTTTCCCGGATGACTTCCTCCTTTGCCAGATCCTTGTTGGAGATCTCGTCCATTGAGTCGGATGATACTGTCAATCTGAGCGATGATGGGAGCCCTTCAAGAAAACAACAGAGAGCTGAGGATGAAGGATGAAGCTGAATATGTACGTTTCTTAGTGTAATGTAATGAGCCTCTGTTTAGAATCATTCATTGATAACCTCTCTTTCTCTTAACTAATGTTCCGTATATCAGTTTACCTCCCTGATAGTTGCGAGCTGTAATCCAGTGCATACGTTTTTACCTGCAGTGTCTGATAAGAGCGGGTACGGGTGGTTCTGGATTGTGCTTGATCGTTTCTTTTCATAGTTAATCAATTACACACCGAAGAAGAAATCTGGTGACAAATGATGATTAATATTCTCACAGCAGAGATGACCGAGACTCACGGGTAAGCACTAAACCAGGCACGCAAGAAAGCTGTCAGGCTGTATTTCAGATTAATGTTGCAGTTTTATCGACCGGAATCAACAGGGGGCCTCATTCCAAATGGATTAATAAAGTAGTCTTCTTGTCAGGACATGTGACGGAGACATATGCTCAAGGAATTGTCGACTTGTTCCCTTACCTCAAGGACCCCTACAAAACTAAAGGATATGTGAGTATTAAATGTTTTCGTTATTTTTGTTATTCGGTCATCTGGAAAATCTAAACCATCCAGAGGAATTCAGCTTCATCTGAGAAACGACAATCTAGCCAGTCATTCATCGGTGGCCCAACAGCTGAGAGAGAGAATTGATCCCGTCCAGAGATTACTCTGATTGATGAACAGTGCAATGAGGCCATTTCCCTGATGAAGCATTCTTCTGATGAGGCCACAATCAAGCAGAAGATGAAGATGACATTTGAATACAGATGGAAGATGACTCATGACCCAAGTAAATGCTGCAGGTTGCTGACTGAATTTCTACAGTTCATGGATACGAAGTGCATGGAAACAGCATTATCTTATCGGCATCCTCCCTTGAATCCCAAAATGGAGAGTTTGATAGCTTTCCTAACTATTGTGCTATTGTATTACATTTTTTCTCAGTATCTTTCTGTGTTTAGCATGGGACAGTGACCTCTTCTCCATCCTCCTCTTGCTCCATTTGATTCCCCCTTCATCACAAGGTCGCAAAAGACCAGGCAAGGTGTTTGCTTCTCAAGAAACATCTTGTCATATTCTAAAAGGTTTGGATTGGTCTCCTTATATGAGTACCTAGTGTCACGGTTTATTGAATCCAAGCCACTATACTATTGGTGAATTTGAAATAATGGTAGTGTTTCTTTTGTTGTTTTTTGTCTTCAGGCAGGAACAAGTATCCAGGAACACCTTGACGCCATTTTGCCCAAAGCAGTCAACCGTACCTCCTTGCTGTCGGGACCAAGAGGAGCAGCATCCATAGTTACTTCATCATCCTGGACCAGTGCTCTTGGTACCTGATAAGGGGGATTTTCAAACTGTGTTCTGTGAAGATGACCGAAGTGTGATTTTGCAAACAAAAGGCATGCATTCAGTCCATTGTCAAACTATACAGTCAAATCCAACAGTACCTCATGTATGTGAAACATGCTTGTTTATTGAACTCTCTGCAGTACTTCAACACAGCCGACAACTGTTGATATTATGCACAACATTTTAGAAGGAGTTGCACTGTTTGAGGTAAACTTGTGTTACAGTATGTACAAGCTAACCTTGTGACTGCCAAAGGCATTTTTGGTAGAATACAGTAATTTAACTATGGCTACACAGAGCGATGGAATCGTCCATCTGCAGTCAAATTGGATGATGAAAGCAATGCTTTGTGCCTAAATGCTATCCAACATTGGTGTCTTCTCCGCAATATGCCATTGATATTTGGCGATTTGGTTCAGAATTATGATAAATACTTGTAACTGCTACTGTTAGTGAATATTGTGTTTTCTCCAGTAATAACAGAGGGCATGACTATCTATCTAAAACACTTAATTTCTGAGCATCATAGGCTCTTCAAGTATTTGTTTCCTAATAGGTATCTGTTGCTTAAACACCATTTCATGATACGTTATCCTCGTGTATAAGGAATATTGTGCCCATTCTTCACACATGGTGTATGCTTTATGGAAACACAACTTCTTTAAAACACAGCCAAAGAGTTTCAAAAATATCACCATGACACTTGCCAAAAAGCATCAACATCACATGGCATCAGTCTTACCTTGCTTATTGTTGAAATGAAACCATGTCCTGTGCATGTTTATTTTATATTTTTATTATTATATTTTATTGTTGAAATGAAAACATGTTTGGTTCATAATGTAAATGCAGAGTATTTACATATTTCTATGAATATGAGTGAAATAGTTTCCCATCCCAAAAATAGTAATTAAAAATGTTAAAAGCATCTTTGCTTTGATGGACTGTTGGGTGGGTAAATACCGGTCATTACAATATGAATGCAAGTGGACTGCTGATTGGCTGGAGCGCATCATCAGGAGTAGTCCATCCATCATAGCAAGCGTTTTTTTTTTTATGGTTTTAGAATTGTTCTCTAATTTATGCTTTGGCCACATACCAGTATTGGACAAGTCAACATCATTATTTGGGTATGAGTTAACAGAATATTAACTTTTAAAAGTAAGATTTTCACTGGGCAGTTACTTTAAGTTGGACATTCCAGAATCCAAGTCTCTTGACATGACAGAATGCCTTTGTTTTTATAGTATGCGTGTAATTGTAACACATGCCTAGTTTGATATTTGAAGAACAAAATACATTTTTTTGGGACAGGATGCAATTGTTCTGTTTGGATTCATTGTTATTTTGTAAATCCAGAAACCATTGTTTTTACACTGGACAGAGTAACCAGAAATGTAAATGTTAACCCTAGTGTTGAATAGAAATTACACTGTGAGTGCTAATTCACCCTTAGTGTTACATTTTAGGGACACTAGCAAGTGTGTGCAGGTGTAATGCAGTGTTAATTTTTTACACTACAGTGTGTTACATTAACACAAAAGTTGTAACACTATAATCAGAGTACTTTTTACACGCTGTAGAGTGGGACCATATGTTATCCGGGGTAGTGTTAAAATTAACTCTTTTAAGTGTTGATTTAACACTGCAAAATGTACTGTGTAGCAGGGGCGTTTCTAGGATTTTTTGAATGGGGGGGCAGAGAGGGAACTAGGCACCAGTCAGGGGTGGCCATGTAAAATCAGCAAATTGTATCACAAATGATGTAGAAAATGTGTTAAACTACAATGCCTTGTGTTGAATACTTAACTTATATCTGTCCCTAATCTATTTAACAAATCAAGTTGTAAATGCAAACTTGCAAATATTTAAGTTAGATGCAGGTTAACTTCAGTATATACTCACTGTCTGGCATCAAGTAATTATTCACACTTAAAAAGACGCATCAATGAAATGAAATTATACTGCTACTGTGCCCTCCTCATAATCAAATTACTGATCTGATTTTGACGTGTTTAGAAGCAATGAGGATCGAAACATGGAAACCAACAATGTCTTCACCACAACACAAAGGTTCTCTTTGAAACATACAGGGGTTCACAGTAGTGGATGTCAGAGAAATTTGAATCAATTCATTAATTATTTCTTCTATGGTGGTTGTATTAGTTCTGTTTGCCACATATTTGAGAGTGTAGAACTATTCAGATAAACAGGACGACACACAGAACTCCTCATTTTGTATGAACGTTATTTAATTGAACCGTTTTGTGTTTTACAATGAAGAAGCAGATATTCACATAAAAGTGCTACGGCTATAGTTGTCTTGAACAAATAACCATCACTACAACGTACAGTATATCTTTCAGAATTGTACAGAACAATAATATGCAATGCTGCTCAGCCTCAGAACAGCTGGGTGTTTTACACCAATTAATTTTTTATACCCTCTTTAAAGTGTTTTATACAAAAGCAGACACATACACTATACAGTACTGTGTTACACTACACATGTAGGTTAAGCAGCTCAGCCTCAGAACAGCTGTATTCTGCGGTTTTTGTGCTGGCTACTGAATATTTTAATAAACTTGTCCATGTTCAGAGACTTAGCTCTCTTTGACTCTATGCTGAGCACCCCAAGATAACTCAGTCTCTCATCTCTCATAGTTGTTCATAGGTGATTCTTGATCAATTTCAGGGTGGAAAAACTACGTTCACAGGCAGCACTACTGACCGGAAGAGCAAAGTTGGTTAGGCCCTGCATTCCAGTTCTTTTTCCTTTTGGCTTGATGCAGCTTGTGTCTTAGATCATCCAAGTCTGATTCGTAGACCTCTGCAAACAAAAAAAGAGGTGTCTCTTCCAGAAAGCTGTTGCTTTTGGGGTGGAGGGCTTGAACACCTTTCATTATTTTACAGCTGGGCTTGGAGAAGCGTCTCTGTAATTCACCAACCATAGTGTCAAGGATTGGATAGAAAATGTTCCTTCCATCCTCATCTTTCTCATTGAAACGCTCACCCAAGGTGCATGCAAATACAGATCCTTGTAAGCTGGTCTTTTGTCGCCTTTTTGACACCCTTTCAATGCTGAGATTGCACTGTTTAGCAGTGTCTTAAACCTCTCTCCATAACTCCTCAAAGAAGGACCCGTCTCTGTAGCCCTGAAATGTTTCAATGAGATCCACCGCTCTAGCTAGATACAGTGAGGGTGACTGAAGCACATCTGAAAAGAAACTTGGTGTCACCAAGCACTTTTTAAAAAATGTTAAGAGCCCAATGAAAGTAACATCTATCTGTGAAAGGAGGCCTCGTGCCTCCACAGACCGATCACCACTGTACTTGTGGTCTATATCTTCAAGGACATGGAGTACAGCGGGTAGTCTGTCCATCAGATTGCGGCAGGCATAGTGCCTGCATGCTTTTGAAGCTCCCTAGGCTGACCTCCATACATGTCTTTCTGTACAACTAGCCACTTGTGGTGAACGTAAGAGCCTGACATGAAAACGTACAATTTCTGTACTAAAGTAAAAAAGCATGCAGCCTCAGGTACAGACTTGACAGTATCAACAAGTACTAGGTTGAGGAAATGTGCATTGCAGTGCACATAGAACGCATGTTTTGCAACTTCCTTTATACGTGCAGATACACCGGAATGTTTTCCACTCATTACTGACGCCCCATCATATCCCTGCCCTACAAGATGGCTTTTGTACTCCAGCCCATACTTCTCTAGGCAGCTGATCATGTTTTCAGTCAATCCTGCAGCATCTAAACGATCAGCTTGTTGAAAATGTAAAAAGCTCTCATGCACTGTTCCATTTTAGTAATATCTTAGGACCAGTGACAGTTGTTATTTTTTCGTGATGTCCTTAGTTTCATCAGCCAGAACACTGAATGCCTCACTTTCTTTGACCTCTTGGATGATTTCACACCGAACTAACTCTGCCAAAGACTGAATTTCATTCTGTATTTAATTGCTTGTGTACGATGCTGAATGGGTGTAGACGAAGAAGATCCTCTCCAGTAGGTTTTACAAAATATTCAAAGGCCATTTTCTCAAAGTGAGGTTACAAGTTTATCAACTTTCAAAGCAGAATTACTTTCCCATTGTTCCTCAAATGCAGTTATGATATACCATTTTGTAGCTGTTTGTCTCTGCTTTTTTCCAATGTAAAAAACACAATTTCAAATGTTGCTACATAAGACCGAATCAAGGTGGTCACTCACATATATGTGTATTAAAGTAGCAAAAAGTTTAGATTGTGGTCCCATATTCCTAGCACGTAATGCTTACATCAAGCTTGTGACTCTACAAACTCGTTGGATGCGTTTGCTGTTTGTTTTGCTTGTGTTTCAGATTATTTTTACCATTATTTAATGGTAGTGTTTCTCCGCTTGTTCTAATATGGCAAGAAAGTTCCCCCTATTCTTAGAGTCCTCTGCTTCACGATGGCCTCTTTGTTGAATGCTTTGTGTAGCAGTAAGCACACAGTTTTTACATAGTCATGATTCTATTTCAGTTTTTTCATATTCTTTATTGATTGTTGCTGAAGGTTACTCTCAACTCCCCTTCTGAATTCTGCCCATGCCAACATGGCATTAACATGGTGCTCTGATTTGTCATTCAGGGCAAACCCACCATCTTTATACAAAGCTTTTTTCCAGTTAGAAAATCCAGACAGAGAAATTAAGGCAGATTGAGGGGCATTGGGTAGTGAAAAGTGTCTGCATGCAAAACAATGTGCAGAATCCTGGCTTTGTGAATATTCCAGCCATGAATAGTCTTTGTACCATGTGGCGACAAAAGCCCTCTTCATTTTACCTTTCCCATGCTGTGTTCTGGCGAACATCTTCATCTTAGGTTGTACTGGACCCACCACTCTGGATTGTGAAATATCTAAAAGTATACATGTATAGTATCAGTCCCTATTATTTTAAGATTTAAGTTATTCCTTTTAAAATGGTCTACAACAAACCCACTGACTGGTAGATTCCGTTTGACTACACCCCTTGAGGTCCAACTGGAACAGCAAATGTGTATGATGGTCCAGAGGGGACTGGGGGTTGCTCTCTGTCACTGATGCTCTCTGAACTGCTGTTAATGCTGCCATGAGAATCATCCTCTTCTTCCTCAGAGGTTGGGTAGGAAAGCTAATTTCTGGGTTTATCTGAAACAATCAGTTACCATTGTTAATATACTTACCTAGTATTGAGGAAATGTTACTTATGGCAGTGATACATTGTGGTTTGACCTAGATTGCTCTCAAAAGATAATCTGCTAAATGACTGAAAGGTGTGGAAGGGTATGAGAAATATCACTGGCTTCAAAAAGTCAAACAGTGAGCAGATGGAGGGGACCCAGGACAGAGCCAATGAGCTGAACCAATTTCTAACAGGTTTGATACTGGCCCTGTCCACCTCCCTTCCAGCTCCCCAGGCCACACACCCTCACGGCTGTCCCACCCCAACTTTGCTCACAACACCTCTGCTGAGACAATCAGCGACCCCACCTCCACCCCTGCTCCCTCTGGACTGATCCTCAACACCCTCCTTCCCCCCACCTCCCCACCTGGGCTGGCTTTCACCACCAACCAAGTGAAGAGAGAGCTGGAGAGACTACATCAGTGGAAGCGGCGGGCCCTGATGGCATCAGCCCAAGGGTGCTTAGGGTCTGTGCTGACCAACTGTGTGGAATACTCCAGCGATGCTTCAACCTTAGCCTGAGCCTAGAAAGGGTCCCTGTGCTGTGGAAAACATCCAGTGCCCAAGAAGGCACACCCCACTGTCCTGAATGACTTCAGACCTGTAGCGCTAACATCCCACATCATGAAGACCCTGGACAGGTTAGTCCTCGCTCACCTCAGACCCCTGGTGTGCACATCACTGGACCCCCTGCAGTTCGCATACCAGCGCAACATACTCTCACCTGGACAACGCAGTTTTTTGACTTCTCCAGTGCCTTCAACACCATTCAGCCCTGCTACTGGGTGAGAAGATGAAGAGGATGAAAGTGGAAGCACCCTTAGTCTCCTGGGTCACGGACTACCTGAACGGTTGGCCACAATTTGTGCGACTACAGAGCTGTGTGTCAGAACAGGCAGTGAGCAACACAGGGGCCCCCCAGGGAACGGTCCTGTCCCCCTTCCTGTTCACCCTCTACACCTCGGACTTCAGATATAACTCTGAAACATGCCACCTGTTGGGGTGTTAGGACCTAGTTTAACAATTATGCATCCATCCGTGAGTAACTCTGGTCCGTAATCACTAATTCACTCAGGACTTATTTATTCATTCAGGTCTGTATGTACATACTCATGTACAGTTGTTATATCATATCACATGCAATATTGCAAGTAATTCTTGGACTTAACTTACGTAGTCATTCACTCAGGAATGCATATTAGTATCCTGTCAGTTGTATCTTTTTTCATTGCTTTTAGTATATCGAATGTGCAATACGTGCAGTAAACCGTGCGCACTAAGGACTGTACTTTGAGGGAATTACTATTATTACCCCAATTATATCATACACACATTTAGCTATTTAAGTATCTCTTCCTGTCATTCACCTGTACAGTTTATGTAACCATGCAAGTATTCACTTACCTGTAAATATAACTGTATATTTACCTGTACAGCTAATTTAACCATGTTTACCTGTTCATTTAACCAGTCTGTCTATTAAATAAACTATTATTACCCTCACTCATATCATATGCATTTTTATCTATTGAAGTATTTCTCTGCCATCGACCTGTATAGTATAGTTAACCATCCGACATCCACCAATGTATAGTGTACATATTCAGACAACCACCCATACTATGCAATGTCTTTTTATAGCTTTTTGCATCTTGTATTTGTATACTTTTTCATACTGCCACTCTATGTATCATGTATCGTGTATTCTGTCTTTTGTGTATTTTCCTTCTGGCATTTTGCACCTGCCCTATGTTTTGTTGTAGCTGCTTGACAAAGAACTTTCCCCTCGGGGGTCAATAAAGTATCTATCTATCTATCTATCTATCTATCTATCTATCTATCTGTCTGTCTGTCTGTCTGTCTGTCTGTCTGTCTGTCTGTCTGTCTGTCTGTCTGTCTGTCTGTCTGTCTGTCTGTCTGTCTGTCTGTCTGTCTGTCTGTCTGTCTGTCTGTCTGTCTGTCTGTCTGTCTGTCTGTCTGTCTGTCTGTCTGTCTGTCTGTCTGTCTGTCTGTCTGTCTGTCTGTCTGTCTGTCTGTCTGTCTGTCTGTCTGTCTGTCTGTCTGTCTGTCTGTCTGTCTGTCTGTCTGTCTGTCTGTCTGTCTGTCTGTCTGTCTGTCTGTCTGTCTGTCTGTCTGTCTGTCTGTCTGTCTGTCTGTCTGTCTGTCTGTCTGTCTGTCTGTCTGTCTGTCTGTCTGTCTATCTATCTATCTATCTATCTATCTATCTATCTATCTATCTATCTATCTATCTATCTATCTATCTATCTATCTATCTATCTATCTATCTATCTATCTATCTAAAGGTAAATGTAAGTGGTATTTTGTGAATCTTAGGAACTGGATAAGGAAAAAATATCCCACTGCTCCTGACTTGTTGCTGAAGGTCGAAGACTGTTGGTCTGGCCCTGACTGGATGTCTCGACAAGGCTCTGACCTGCACTGGCATGATCTGGCTAAAAATACTTGAATCAGTTATAGAACCCATTGCCCTTTATGATTGTGAGGTCTGGAGTACGCTCACCAAACAAGAATTCACAAAAATCCAGAAAACAGACGTTAAATTCTACAACTACCTAAAAGGAATAACAAAGCCATCGCCTACAGAGAATTTAACCTGGAGTAGAGCCCCCTAAGCAAGCTGGAAAAAGACCCCACAGAGCCCCAGGACAGCAACACAATTAGACCCAACCAAATCATGAGAAAACAAAAAGATAATTACTTGACACATTGGAAAGAATTTACAAAACAACTGAGCAAACTAGAATGCTATTTGGCCCTAAACAGAGAGTACACAGTGGCAGACCCAAACTGAAGGAAAGCTTTGACTATGTACAGACTCAGTGAGCATAGCCTTGCTATTGAGAAAGGCAGCCGAAGGCAGACCTGGCTCTCAAGAGAAGACAGGCTATGTGCACACTGTCCACAAAATTAGGTGAAAACTGATCTGCACTTCCTAACCTCCTGCCAAATGTATGACCATATTAGAGACACATATTTCCCTCAAATTACAAAGCCCCACAAAGAATTTGAAAACAAATCCAATTTTGATAAACTCCCATATCTATTGGGTGAAATACCACAGTGTGCAATCACAGCAGCAAGATGTGTGACCTGTTGCCACAAGAAAAGAGCAACAAGTGAAGAACAAACACCATTGTAAATATAACCTATATTTATGTTTATTTATTTTCCCTTTTGTACTTTGCACATCATTACAACACTGTATATAGGCATAATATGACATTGGAAATGTCTTTATTTTTTGAGTGTAATGTTTACTGTACATTTTTTATTGTTTATTTCACTGTTGCTTATTATCTACTTCACTTGCTTTTTCAATGTAAAGATATGTTTCCCATGCCAATAAAGCCCTTAAATTGAAATTGAAATTGAATTGACATAGAGAGAGGAGTGAAGAATGCCCTCGACTTCTAGCTCCGGATATTTGTCTAATTTCTGCGAATGCTGAGGGCTATGTGATATCAGTTTAAACACCACTAAGGGTTAATGATGTTAAAACATGAAGTGAGACCTATGACACAATCAATTTTACACCAGTGTAAAGTGGAGGATAAAGCAGCAACACATCTGTCGGGGGACGAATTGTTTAACTAGAGAGTATCGCCTGGATCTTCATCTTTATTCATCAATTTAAAAAAATATGATTTTGAATTATGAATAATAACCCTCTGAATGGTAATAAAAAAAATATTTTGTGTCACTGACCATAAAACCAAAGAGGCCATGTTTCAACTTAATAGATGAATTATCATCGTTACTTTGATGGCCATGCATCAACAGACATATGATCCATGAATTTTCATCCATATTCAGGCAAAAAAATCTTTCTCTTCTCTTGGATGGAAGGTTTGATGATTTAATCATGATGGAAGGGAATATCTGACTGAATTCTAACATGGCCGTTTCTGTGTTCTTTTTCCGGTTCTTTTTAAATCTCTAATCTTTAAAATAATAACAAAACATTTTCCCCTCCCCTGTTTTGCTAAAAAGCTAAGGGATGAGGTTGGAGAAATGTAACCACTCAAATTCATATTATCATCCATGATATGAAATGTATAGTTTTATTTATGTTTTGAGGCTATACAGTGTTTGTTTACATTCACTTTGTTTACAAACATTGGAGTAAAACAAACTTATATTATGGGTTCAAGAATCAATTGGTATACAGTGCATTCGTCAAGTATTCAGGCCCCTTGACTTTTTTCACATTTTGTTATGTTACATCCTTATTCTAAAATTGATTAAATAGTTCCCCCCCCCCCCCTAATCAATCTACACACAATACCCCATAATCACAAATCAAAAACAGGATTTTTGAAATTTTTGCAAATATATTAAAATAAAAACAGAAATATCACATATACATAAGTATTCAGATCCTTTACTCAGTGTTTTGTTGAAACACCTTTGGCAGAGATTACAGCCTCGGGTCTTCTTAGGTATGACGCTACAAGCTTGGCACACCTGTATTTGGGGAGTTTCTCCCATTCTTCTCTGCAGATCCTCTCAAGCTCTGTCAGGTTGGATGGGGAGCGTCCCTGCACAGCTATTTTCATGTCTCTACAGCGATGTTTGATCAGGTTCAAGTCCGGGCTCTGGCTGGGCCACTCAAGGACGTTTAGAGACTTGTCCCAAAGCCACTCCTGGATTGTCTTGGCTGTGTGCTTAGGGTCGTTGTCCTGTTGGAAGGTAACAGCCCCAGTCTGAGGTCCTAAGTGCTCTGGAACAGGTTTTCATCAAGGATCTCTCTGTACTTTGCGCCGTTCATCTTTCCCTTGACCCTGACTAGTCTCCCAGTCCCTGTTGCTGAAAAACATCGCCACAGCATGATGGTATTGGCCAGGTGAAGAGCAGTGCCTGGTTTCCTCCAAGCGTGACGCTTGGAATTTTTTAATTTTTTAATTTTTTTATTTCACCTTTATTTAACCAGGTAGGTCAGTTGAGAACAAGTTCTCATTTGCAACTGCGACCTGGCCAAGACAAAGCAAAGCAGTGCGACAAAAACAACACAGAGTTACACAGTAAACAAAAATAGTCAAAAACACAATAGAAAATCTATATACAGAGTGCAAAATGTAGTGCAAAATGCAGTAAGGTTAGGAGGTAGGACAATAAATAGACCATAGTGGTGAAATAAATTACAGATTATCATCATTAACACAGGAATGAAGGATGTGCAAATTATGATGTGCAAATAGATATACTGGAGTGCAAGATTTGTGAAAATAACAAAAATAAATATGGGGATGAGGTAGTAGTGTGGGCTATTTACAGAAGGGCTATATACAGGTGCAGTGATCGATAAGCAGCTTTGACAACAGATGCTTAAAGTTATTGAGGGAGATAGGAACCTCTAGCTTCAATGATTTTTGCAATTCGTTCCAGTCATTGGCAGCAGCGAACTGGAAGGAATGGCGGCCAAAGGAGGTGTTGGCTTTGGGGGTGACCAGTGAGATATACCTGCTGGAGCGCATGCTACGGGTAGGTGTTGCTATAGTGACCAGTGAGCTGAGATAGGGCGGGGATTTACCTAATAAAGACTTATAGATGACCTGGAGCCAGTGGGTTTGGCGACGAATATATAATGAAGGCCAGCCAACGAGAGCATACAGGTCGCAGTGATGGGTAGTGTATGGGGCTTTGGTGACAAAACGGATGGCACTGTGATAGACTACATCCAATTTGCTAAGTAGAGTGTTTCAGGCCAAAGAGTTCAGTATTGGTTTCATCAGACCAGAGAATCTTGTTTCTCATGGTCTGGAGTCTTTAGGTGCCTTTTGGCAAACTCCAAGCAGGCTGTCATGTGCCTTTTACTGAGGAGTGGCTTCCGTCTGTGCACTCTAACCATAAAGGCCTGATTGGTGGAGTGCTCCCAGCTCTGTCACTATGGCCACTGCTATATGGGGCCAGGCAGACATAGCGAATTAGTTATGAGGTCCAGGGATCCTCTTCCTCTTCCTCTTTCTCCTGGGGCCATCTGACTGTGCCACAGGATGAATGGGGCTGCAGTTACGGTCTTCTCTTTTCATCAACTGGGCTGGAGCTTCTAAAGAACAGCAGCCTGTCTTTGCACACCCTCGTCTGGAACAGTCAGGGTGTTGTCATCACTGTGAAACGATCACATAGAGTGTGTCCGTTGACCCTGTTGAGTCAACTGGTGGGCTGTGTGGCTGAATAAGCTGGAGACTCAAGGCGCTCATTGATGTGCTACTCTCACTTTAACATTGAGGAAGCAGGGAGAGGCAGACAGAGATAGACAGAGAGTGAGAGAGAGAGAGTGAGAGAGAGAGAGATAGAGAGAGAGAGAGAGAGAGAGAGAGAGGGAGAGGGAGAGAGAGAGAGAGAGAGCGAAGGTAACCTGTCGAAATGACTACCGCCCCGTAGCACTTACGTCAGTAGCCATGAAGTGCTTTGAAAGGCTGGTCATGGCTCACTTCAACACCAGTATATCGAATGTACAATACGTGCAGTTGTCTGTAATTAAACCCTGCGCACTAAGGACTGTATTTTAAGGGAATTACTATTATTACCCCAAATGATATCATACACACATTTAGCTATTAAAGTATCTCTTCCTGTCATTTACCTGTACAGTTTGTGTAACCATGCAAGTATTCACTTATCTGTAAATATAACTGTATACTTAACTGTACAGCTAATTTAACCATGCAAAATTTTCACTTACCTGTTCATTTACCCAGTCTGTCTATTAAGTAAACTATTATTACCCTCGCTCATATCATACGCATTTTTAGCTACTGAAGTATTTCTCTGCCATCGACCTGTATAGTATAGTTAACCATCCAACATCCACCAATGTATAGTGTACATATTCAGCCAACCACCCATACTATGCTGTCTTTTTTATAGCTTTTATTTTTTTGCACTCCAGATATCTTGTATTTCTATACTTTTTCACACTGCCGCTCAATGTATCATGTACCGTGTATCTGTCGTTTGTCTGTCTGTCTGTCTGTCTGCCTGCCTGCCTGCCTGCCTGCCTGCCTGCCTGCCTGCCTGCCTGCCTGCCTGCCTGCCTGCCTGCCTGCCTGCCTGCCTGCCTGCCTGCCTGCCTGCCTGCCTGCCTGCCTGCCTGCCTGCCTGCCTGCCTGCCTGCCTGCCTACCTACCTACCTACCTACCTACCTACCTACCTACCTACCTACCTACCTACCTATCTATCTATCTATCTATCTATCTATCTATCTATCTATCTATCTATCTATCTATCTATCTATCTATCTATCTATCTATCTATCTATCTATCTATCTATCTATCTATCTATCTATCTATCTATCTATCTATCTATCTATCTATCTATCTATCTATCTATCTATCTATCTATCTATCTATCTATCTATCTAAACCCTAGACCCACTCCAATCCGCATACCGCCCCAACAGATCCACAGAAGACGCCATCTCAATCGCACTCCACACTGCCCTTTCCCACCTGGACAAAACAAACACCTATGTGAGAATGCTGTTCATTGACTTCAGCTCAGCGTTCAAAGCTATAGTGCCCCCAGGTGGTAAGGGTAGGCAACAACACATCTGCCACACTGATCCTCAGCACTGGGGCCCCTCAGGGGTGCGTGCTTAGTCCCCTCCTGTACTCCCTGTTCACCCACGACTATGTGGCCAAACACGACTCCAACATCATCATTAAGTTTGCTGATGACACAACAGTGGTAGGCCTGATCACTGACAACGATGAGGACATCAACTTCTCCCTCAATGTGAGCAAGACAAAGGAGCTGATCATGGACTACAGGAAAAGGTGGGCCGAACAGGCCCCCATTAACATCGACGGGGCTGTAGTGGAGCGGGTCGAGAATTTTCAAGTTCCTTGGTGTCCACATCAACAACGAACTATCATGGTCCAAACACACCAAAACAGTTGTGAAGAGGGCACAACAACACCTTTTCCCCCTCAGGAGACTTGGCATGGGTCCCCAGATCCCCAAAAGGTTCTACAGCTGCACCATTGAGAGCATCCTGACCGGTTGCATCACTGCCTGGTATGGCAACAGCTCGGCATCTGACCGTAAGGCGCTGCAGAGGGTAGTGCGTAATGCCCAGTCTATTACATCACTGGGGCCAAGCTTCCTGCCATCCAGGACCTATATACTAGGCGGTGTCAGAGGAAGGTCCAAAAAATAGTCAAAGACTCCAGTCACCCAAGTCATGGACTGTTCTCTCTGCTACCGCACGGCAAGCGGTACCGGAGCACCAATTATAGGACCAAAAGGCTTCTTAACAGCTTCTACCCCCCCTCCCCCTCTGTACCAATACCCCCTGTATATCGCCACATTATTATTATTTTATTGTGTACTTTTTATTTGTATTTCATTTTTTTTACTTTAGTTTATTTAGTAAATATTTTCTTAACTCTTTCTTTAACTGCATTGTTGCTTAAGGGCTTGTAAGTAAGCATTTCACTGTAAGGTCTACTACACCTGTTGTATTCGGCGCATGTGACAAATAACATTTGATTTGATTTGATTTGAGAGCGAGAGGGGGAAAAGAGAGTGATAGAGCGAGAGAGTACGACAGTACTAGAAATAAAGAGAGACAAAGAGAGAGAAAGAGAGAGAGAGAGACAGATTCTGGCAGATAGTGTGACACAATTAGAGTGATGTCATCACTGCAAGACTCCACTGAGCCTGTGGCTGAATGGCAAGCAGTCTCCATGTCCTGCATCTCTCTGTCTGTCTCGCTCTCTCTCTCTCTGTCTCTGAATCCCAGAGCAGCAGACAGCTGCTTAGGGATGCAGGACAAGGAAGTGAGAGTCTCTCTGACAGCTGCTTGAGTTCCCGCTCACATCCTCCCAGGACAGATTTGTGCGGCTTAGACCGTAAGTTTGCTAAATTAAGCCATGAAGGACCATGAGCTTGCAGCAACAGCACTCCAAAGCAGCCAATAAAGCAGCCTTATCTCTCTCGGTTTGTAACACAGGTTCAGGGACGTTTTCTCTTAGTCACATTTGGAAGGGTATACTGGGGTTGTGGAGGACAATGCTGTTATCTATTGTTTGACTGTAACAACAATATAACTACAATATTCACATTATATTGAATTCACAACTTCCCACGAATCTCGGACTGATGGATTATGTACATAGTATACACTGAGTATACAAAACATTAAGAACACCAGCTTTTTCAATGACATAGACTGACCAGGTGAATACAGGTGAAAGCTATGATCCCTTATTGATGTCACATGTTAAATCCACTTCAGTCAGTGTAGATTAAAGAGAGGAGATGGGTTAAAGAAGGATTTTTAAGCCTTGAGACAATAGAGACATGGATTGCGTATGTGTGCCATTCAGAGATTTAAGTGCCTTTGAACAGGGTATGGTAATAGGTGCCAGGCGCCCCGGTTTGTGTCAAAAACTGTAATGCTGTTGGGTTTTTCCACACTCAACAGTTTCCCGTGTGTATCACGAATGGTCCACCACGCAAAGGACATCCAACCAACTTGACACAACTGTGGGAAGCATTGAAGTCAACATGGGCCAGCGACCCTATGGAATGCTTTCGATGAATTGATTCTGTTCTGAGGTCAGAAGTGGGGATGTAACTCAATATTAGGAAGGTGTTCCTAATGTTTGGTATACTCAGTGTAGAAGATTTCACTGAAAAATACTGTTGTAGGATTCCTGGTCATAAGTCAGGACTTATTCCAGTGACATCATCAGTAGGGGTACTGTTTGTACATAACTCCATTGAGTGCAACTCAATCAACAGACATAATGCAGGTAAGAAGATTGCCTGGTGCTGAAGTCTTCAACACCATTCTTATCCTCCCAAGCAAATCAAACGGACTGATAGTGGTAATGACAAGGATGATAATGTTGACAGAATAACATAACGGTAATCGTTCCTCCATCATGCTGGGCTGGCTTAATCGGCTGTCATGCATCTCACGCTCCAACTTTAAACACAAGTGGCATTTTATTGACATAATTGATATAAATAAAGAGCCCACGTGGCTCCTGACTGATATTACAGCCGCCCATTCTCCTTCTAATATTCCATTATCATTCCACCTCTCTGCTGCATTATTCATAGGGTGCCATCCCTGTAGGCAGTGAGAGAGAGCAAGCTGGGGGAGAGAGAGAAAAAGAGACAGAGAGAGAGAGAGAAAGAGAGACAGACAGAGAGAGAGAGAGAGACAGAGACAGAGACAGAGACAGAGAGACAGAGAGATACAGAGAGAGTGAGACAGAGAGAAAGAGACAGAGAGAGTGAGAGAGAGACAGAGAGACAGAGAGAGAGACAAAGAGAGACAGAGAGAGAGAGAGAGAGAGAGAGAGAGAGAGAGAGAGAGAGAGAGAGATGTGGGTTTGATTCCCATGGGGGACCAGTTTGAAAGAAGTATGAACATGTATACACTAACTGTAAGTCACTCTGGATAAGAGCATCTGCTAAATGACTTAAATACAGAGAGAGTGACACAAAGATAGACAGCAAGAGTGATTAAGATGATAGATAGATAGATAGATAGATAGATAGATAGATAGATAGATAGATAGATAGATAGATAGATAGATAGATAGATAGATAGATAGATAGATAGATAGATAGATAGATAGATAGATAGATAGATAGATAGATAGATAGATAGATAGATAGATAGATAGAGTTTTCACTAAGCCAGACAGGGGAGATGATCAGCTTTGGCTCCAAACTAATGAATAAAAGACATGCTGCCGTCAGTTCATCAATTGTTCCAAATTAGCGGAGCCTTCATTTAACATATGTCTTTTTAAACTAGGAGGAGAAGGGGGGCGGGGTATATATCGTCATCTAAAATGTACGTTCCGTACGATGCACGATCCCCTCCACAAAGTGTGAGCCAGCTTGAGGAATCATGCCTCTACCCAAGTCGGGCTGAATATTTATCGTCCCATATTTGCATATCCCGCAGATGGCGAAAACATATGCTCGTTGCGGCGAGTGTCAATTTTCAAGAATTTGCTTTCATGACAAAACAAATAAAGTAATATGGAGGATGGGGCAGCTCCACTATTTCTCCTCGGCATTCTGGAATATGGAACGCACTGGAGCCAGAGACAGCTGTCACAGAAGAGACACTGAGGGGTTAACACTAGGGGGAATGTGTGTGTTTGTGTGTGGGTGTGTGTGTAGGTAGGATACTGAGATATTCAAAACACTTTTCACCATTTAAACATTACTAAAGTCTCTTTGTAAAGTGCCACTCTCACTTTATACACTGTGGACAGACACAAGGGTAAGCAGAGAAAAAGATAGAGACAGAGATAGACAGAGAAAGAGAGATTTTTGACCATGTACCTATTCCTTAATCTCTTACAGAAGGTTCCACCATCCTAGGAGACTGGGGTGGAAATGGAACATATGATTTTTACTGAACAAAAATATAAACCCAACATGCAACAATTTCAACGATTTTACTGAGTTACAGTTCATAGAAGGAAATCAGTCAATTGAAATAAATTCATTAGGCCCTAATCTATGGATTTCACATGACTGGGCAGGGGAGCAGCCATGGGTGGGCCTGGGAGGGCATAGGCTCACCCACTTGAGAGTAAGGCCCACCCACTGGGGAGCCAGGCCCAGCCAATCAGAAAGATTTTTTCCCCACAAAAGGGCGTTATTACAGACAGAAATACTCCTCAGTTTCATCAGCTGTCCGGGTGGCTGGTCTCAGACGATCCCACAGGTGAAAAAGCCGGATGTGGAGGCCCTGGGATGGCATGGTTACATGCGGTCTGCGGTTGCAAGGCCTGTTGGACATACTGCCAAATTCTCTAAAATGACGGCTTATGGTAGAGAAATTAATATTACATTCTCTGGCAACAGCTCTGGTAGACATTCCTGCAGTCAGCGTGCCAATTACACGCTCCCTCAAAACTTGAGGAATCTGTGGCACATTTTAGACTTTAATTTTCACCCGCTATGAAGCGGATCTTCATCTCTACGGATTGAATAGAGCCGAAGTCTCTCTCTCTTTCTCCAGTGACTCGTATACCTGTCTCTCTGTGATGCTGTATTACCCCAGTCTCTCTGTGATGCTGTATTACCCCAGTCTCTCTGTGATGCTGTATTACCCCAGTCTCTCTGTGATGCTGTATTACCCCATCTCTCTGTGATGCTGTATTACAACAGTCTCTCTGTGATGCTGTATTACCCCAGTCTCTCTGTGATGCTGTATTACCCCAGTCTCTCTGTGATGCTGTATTACACCTGTCTCTCTGTGATGCTGTATTACCCCAGTCTCTCTGTAATGCTGTATTACCCCAGTCTCTCTGTGATGCTGTATTACCCCATCTCTCTGTGATGCTGTATTACAACAGTCTCTCTGTGATGCTGTATTACCCCAGTCTCTCTGTGATGCTGTATGACCCCAGTCTCTCTGTGATGCTGTATTACCCCAGTCTCTCTGTTATGCTGTATTACAACAGTCTCTCTGTGATGCTGTATTACCCCAGTCCCTCTGTGATGCTGTATTACAACAGTCTCTCTGTGATGCTGT
This sequence comes from Thymallus thymallus, assembly GCA_023634145.1. Taxonomy (NCBI): domain Eukaryota; kingdom Metazoa; phylum Chordata; class Actinopteri; order Salmoniformes; family Salmonidae; genus Thymallus; species Thymallus thymallus. The sequence continues at coordinate 36,355,329 of CM042391.1, forward strand.
ATTACCCCAGTCTCTCTGTGATGCTGTATTACCCCTTCTCTCTGTCATGCTGTATTACAACAGTCTCTCTGTGATGCTGTATTACAACAGTCTCTCTGTGATGTTGTATTACCCCAGTCTCTCTGTGATGCTGTATTACCCCAGTCTCTCTGTGATGCTGTATTACAACAGTCTCTCTGTGATGCTGTATTACACCAGTCTCTCTGTGATGCTGTATTACCCTACTCTCTCTGTGATGCTGTATTACCCCATCTCTCTGTGATGCTGTATTACCCCAGTCTCTCTGTGATGCTGTATTACCCCAGTCTCTCTGTGATGCTGCATTACCCCAGTCTCTCTGTGATGCTGCATTACCCCAGTATCTCTGTGCTGCTGTATTACCCCAGTCTCTCTGTGATGCTGTATTACCCCAGTCTCTCTGTGCTGCTATATTACCCCAGTCTCTCTGTGATGCTGCATTACCCCAGTCTTTCTGTGATGCTGCATTACCCCAGTCTCTCTGTGATGCTGCATTACCCCAGTCTCTCTGTGCTGTGCGCACACAAGTCCATAACAATTAATTGGTCGCTCCCGCAGTATTTTATTTATTTAATTTAACCTTTATTTAACTAAGCAAGTCAGTTAAGAACAAATTCTTATTTACAATGAGGGCCTACACCAAACCCGGACGACGCTGGGCCAATTGTGTGCCGCCCTATGGGATTCCCAATCACGGCCGGTTGTGATACAGCCTGGAATCGAACCAAGGTGTCTGTAGTGATGCCTCTAGCACTGAGATGCAGTGCCTTAGACCGCTGTGCCCCTCGGGAGCCCCATCTACATTTCATCTAAAGGACTAACGCACTGGCCACGCTGTTTGGCTTTTACTCTACCTCCCTCTAACTCTAACTCTGCATCCTTTTATAGTTCACTACTTTTAACCAGAGTCCTATGAAGTGTACTACTTTTGACAAGGGTCAATGGGGCTTTGGTCAAAAGTAGTGCGCTATGTAGGGAATAGGGTGCCATTTCTCCCATATATAGCCCTAAACAGTAAGGAGCTACTACTCTACAGACACAACACAGTCAGGGTGCCACACTGTAAGAGCTTTAATTAAACACCCTGATGTGCCCTTAACCCTCTGGAGGAATGCAGACTGTTCAGTTTTAATTAGGCAAGATTAACACTATGGAGATGCATAGAGAGGGTACATTCAGAGGTTTTGTGTTTCTACCACAACAGGAAGGTGTTGCGTGTTGCTTTCACCTAATACACAGACACGCACGCGCTCGGCTCACGCACACGTACATACACTCACACACACACACACCTCCTCTCAGAATGTTTGTATTTGTACCTACAGATGTAGGATCTTAATTTTTGTCACTGAGAACTTATAGTGTATTCAAGGTTTAAAACGGCTTCAAACATAATAATAATTTCCACTTTAAAATGCCAGACTTGATTTTCCTTAAAGAAAAATGTATCAACCCCTACAAAAAATGTCCATTAATTATAACAATTCACATTTCCTGTTGCTGCAGGATCATTTTCCTTCTGTAGCAAACTGGCTCAAATTAAGATCTTACATCTGTAGAGGAGTATGAATAACAGTGGGGAACATGCAGTGACAGAAGGAAACATTTGACACTTCAAACTATTGCCTTCTCACTCTCACTGTGGGTGGAGAACCGGTAACTAGGTAATGAGAAATCTGTTGCTGCCAAGTTACACCTCTGTACACTGACGTAAACAAACAAATAAACCTAGGAACCAAATGAGTAATTGGTGTAAGTCAATGTTTGTCTAATTGTCACCAATGTTGTTCTCACCTCTCAACTTCCATGACAGATTCCAACCCAGTTTCAAGGACAGGATATGAGAGGGACGACAAACTGTAATTACCTGAAGTATAATTCCATATCACTCCGTCAGTGACTACTTGAGAATGATTATTCTCAGAAAATAAATTCTCAGAAATGTGCCAAGGTGAAGAGTGAGTAACTATATTCACAGAGCAATACAGCGATACTACTATCATCGAGGGTTAAAGAGAAACCATAAAAGATTACGGTGAATCACTTGCCCTGTCAGTCACATAGGTCATACCGTATATAAAACTTGAATGTTATGTTCTCTAACATTACCCAAGACACTCATCATACTTAGACATGTAATCCTGCAGTTGAATATGCAGGCCCAATACAACCTGCAGATAACTAATTAATCACCTTGACACCTGGAACTAAAGAGACCTGGGTGGGTCTGGAACGGCGTCGAGCGATGTGCAGGGGCGGCCATTCCTGATTGCTTTTCTTCGTATTCTATTTTAAACTCCAAGCCTGGCGCAGCATTAAAATGCATTAAAAATGTAACATGCAGCCTGAGATCTGTTCCAACCACAGTCAGACACCCTTGTTATTATGACTCGACTGGAAGCCATTACATGGCATGTTAGTGTTACTCCATGTGAATCATACTTATCTATTGTTATGAGTTGGATACGATACTCATAACTTTAGGAGTTTGTCAGATTCATAGTAGATTGAGGAATATCTGACCCGGAAAAACTCTGGTCCTAATTGTGATAATGTCCAGTCTGACCAAGAAAAACTCTGGTCCTAATCATGACAAAGTCCAGTCTGAAGAGATCAAAGTATCAGACACTGTAGTGTCAGCAGCACATCTGGCGGTGTCCAGGTGTTCAACCTGACATGTCACTTCTAATACCTCACTTGGTCCCTGACAATCAGCAGCAAATTACCTGGAATGAACCGCCAGTCCCTGTGTATATGGACTTGGCCCCACACTAATCAGAGCAATTATGAGGCCGGTCCCACGCATAACACCTTCAGATGGATGGGGTGACAGAACAAGGACAATATGACATTCTAACCCAAATACCTCATAAACTTCTTTCCTGCAGTTTGACTCGCCTGAAACCTTTTTAATGTTCAATTGCCCCATTTTAATGTTCCTTGCCACCATCCAGTCTTTACCTGTGACCAAAGAGGAACTGGCTAGAACTCAACAGCTGGTCCCAAACCACTGTCTGGGAAACATCATTCAGTAGGTTACTTGGGGCCAGGCTGCTTTCCTAACCACTTGAGCTGACCAGTAACAACTATGCTCTCTAGCTCTAGCCCAGTTATGACACATCAGCAGTGCAGTACATTTAACCAGCCTAGTTATAACACATCAGCAGTGCAGTACATTGAACCAGTCAAGTTATGACACATCAGCAGTGCAGTACATTGAACCAGTCTAGTTATAACACATCTGCAGTGCAGTACATTGAACCAGTTGAGTTATGACACATCAGCAGTGCAGTACATTGAACCAGCCCAGTTATGACACATCAGCAGTGCAGTACATTGAACCAGCCTAGCTATGACACATCAGCAGTGCAGTACATTGAACCAGTCTAGTTATAACACATCAGCAGTGCAGTACATTGAACCAGTCTAGTTATAACACATCAGCAGTGCAGTACATTGAACCAGTCTAGTTATAACACATCAGCAGTGCAGAACATTGAACCAGTCTAGTTATAACACATCAGCAGTGCAGTACATTGAACCAGTCTAGTTATAACACATCAGCAGTGCAGTACATTGAACCAGCCTAGTTATAACACATCAGCAGTGCAGTACATTGAACCAGCCCAGTTATGACACATCAGCAGTGCAGTACATTGAACCAGCCTAGTTATGACACATCAGCAGTGCAGTACATTGAACCAGTCTAGTTATAACACATCAGCAGTGCAGTACATTGAACCAGTCTAGTTATAACACATCAGAAGTGCAGTACATTGAACCAGTCTAGTTATAACACATCAGCAGTGCAGAACATTGAACCAGTCTAGTTATAACACATCAGCAGTGCAGTACATTGAACCAGTCTAGTTATAACACATCAGCAGTGCAGTACATTGAACCAGCCTAGTTATAACACATCAGCAGTGCAGTACATTGAACCAGTCTAGTTATAACACATCAGCAGTGCAGTACATTGAACCAGTCTAGTTATAACACATCAGCAGTGCAGTACATTGAACCAGTCTAGTTATAACACATCAGCAGTGCAGTACATTGAACCAGTCTAGTTATAACACATCAGCAGTGCAGTACATTGAACCAGTCTAGTTATAACACATCAGCAGTGCAGTACATTGAACCAGTCTAGTTATAACACATCAGCAGTGCAGTACATTGAACCAGTCTAGTTATAACACATCAGCAGTGCAGTACATTTAACCAGTCTAGACACAAGTATAAGATGACACGTGTTTCTCCATTTCCCAAAAAAAGTCAGATGCCATATTGTATCCCTCTTTATATCACAGGGCCAGAAGTGGGAGAAACCAATTATGTGGTGTGACAGAAAAAGCCACCCCACTGGCACAGGAGAGGAAATACAAATCCTCCCGCCTCTCCTCCCCTCCTCTGAGGATAATCCCATTTGGGAGGCATTATCTTAGTGTTTTGTCATTGATTTCTATGATTGATCTGGCCCCCTGGGCGGCAGTGACTTCCTCTTGATTTAAAACCAATTACATGATGATGATCTATCCGAGTAAGGATGCTGGGAAGCCAACCTGCCTCCATGGGCCTAGCCAGTAGAGAGTGGGATGGGATAAATCACCAGTCTATCGATCTCGTCACTTATTTTCTGTGGCTTTCTGAACCGTGATGCCTCTCTGTCCTAGATGCCTTTCTATCCTAAAATGACTGCTTGCTTACGTATGTTTGTTTGTTTGTTTGTTTGTTTGTTTGTTTGTTTGTTTGTGTGGACTTACAGTATGGAAAGTCACATATTTGTGAAATTAAACTTGATTTAAAGTACAATTAAAAGATTTCAATACAACACCAGACACAATAGATAGATAGGTACTTTATTGATCTCCGAGGGGAAATTTCTTACAATACAATAAAATAAAAGAATGTGCGATCAAGCCAAGACAACTTGTTTACTTTCAACTTTCAACTGGACAGTATCTGAAACATGCAGCTACAAACCCAGAGCAAGCAGTAGACTGCATCAGACTGCATTACTCCTGTGAGTTCATGTATTTCGTAATATAACTCTCCATTGAGTATTTGGAACGCTCCAGTCTGAAATAACACTTGATCTGATATTTATAAGAATTAATCCTGGATTAACATAAAGCCTGTTTATTGCTTCTCTGCTTTATTGAATGCCAAATAATCACACATTACCGATGATGCCATAGTCCCCAGACGCCCACAACAGCTTTCAAGCTAATCATAAATAACTGTTACTTAACAACACATTTTATATCTCTCTCTCTCTATATATATATTTTTATGAGAAGACTCACATATTCTTCAGATTTCTGATCATAGTTTTAGAACTCACTTTACGTTCACCCCAGGGTGTAGTGGCAACCCGGGACCTGTCGCTTTGTGGTAACATCGGCATCCATAGATGATCTTACCTCCAAATCATACAACTCAGATGAACACTACAAACGATCACATTCCCCGCCCGGGATTCAAATGCAATCATTCCGCAGCTTTTTGAAGAAAGTCACATTTTTCAAAATCATTTGAGAGCATACAAATGTACAGTTGAAGTCGGAAGTTTACATACACCTTAGCCAAATACATTTAAACTCAGTTTTTCACAATTCCTGACATTTCATTCTAGTAAAAAGTCTGTCTTAGGTCAGTTAGGATCACCACTTTATTTTAAGAATGTGAAATGTCAGAACAATAGTAGAGAGTAGATGATTTATTTCAGCTTTTATTTCTTTCATCACATTCCCAGTGGGTCAGAAGTTTACATACACTCAATTAGTACTTGGTAGCATTGCCTTTAAATTGTTTAACTTGTGTCAAACGTTTCGGGTAGCCTTCCACAAGCTCCCCAAAATAAGTTGGGTGAATTTTGGCCCATTCCTCCTGACAGAACTGGTGTAACTGAGTCAGGTTTGTAGGCCTCCTTGCTCGCACACGCTTTTTCTGTTCTGCCCACAACTTTTCTATAGGATTGAGATCAGGGCTTTGTGATGGCCACTCCAATACCTTGACTTTGTTGTCCTTAAGCCATTTTGCCACAACTTTGGAAGTATGCTTGGGGTCATTGTCCATTTGGAAGACCCATCTGTGACCAAACTTTAACTTCCTAACTGATGTCTTGAGATGTTGCTTCAATATATCCACATAATTTTCCTTCCTCATGATGCAATCTATTTTGTGAAGTGCACCAGTGCCTCCTGCAGCAAAGCACCCCCACAACATGATCTGCCACCCCCGTGCTTCACGGTTGGGATGGTGTTCTTTGGCTTGCAAGCCTTTTACAGATGAACGTGGTACCTTCAGGCATTTGGAAATTGCTCCCAAGGATGAACCAGAGTTGTGGAGGTCTACACTTGGCTGATTTCTTTTGATTTTCCCATGATGTCGAGCAAAGAGGCACTGAGTTTAAAGGTAGTCCTTGAAATACATCCACAGATACATCTCCAATTGACTCAAATTATGTCAATTAGCCTATCAGAAGCTTCTAAAGCCATGATATAATTTTCTGGAATTTTCTTAAGGATCGGACCCTTTCTTTCAATTTTCGCCTTAAATGACATACCCAAATCTAACTGCCTGTAGCTCAGGACCTGAAGCAAGATATGCATTTTCTTGAAACCATTTGAAAGAAACACTTTGAAGTTTGTGGAAATGTGAAATTGATGTTGGAGAATATAACACATTAGATCTGGTCAAAGATAATACAAAGAAAAGAACATGCCTTTATTTTTTTTTGTCACATCATCTTTGAAATGCAAGAGAAAGGACATAATATTACTTAGGAGTCCAGAAGTAATTTAGATTTTGGCCACTACATGTCAGCAGTGTATGTGCAACGTTTTAGACATATCCAATGAACCATTGCATTACTGTTCAAAATGTTTTATCAAGTCTGCCCAAATCTGCCTATTGGTTTAGTAATACATTTTCAAGTACAAAACTGTGCACTCTCCTCAAACAATAGCATGGTATTCTTTCACTGTAATAGCTACTGTAAATTGGACAGTGCAGTTATATTAACAAGAATTGAAGCCTTGTTCCCATATAAGATAATATATTTTCTTGTTACTTACAACGTCATGCTAATCACATTAGCGCACGTTAGCTCAAGCATCCCGAGGACGTGACACTATCCTGTAGAGTTTAAAGGCACATTCAACTTAGTGTATGTAAACTTCTGACCCACTGGAAATGTGATATAGTGAATTATAAGTAAAATAATCTGTCTGTAAACAATTGTTGGAAGAATTAGTTGCGTCATGCACAAAGTAGATGTGCTAACCGACTTGCCAAAACTATAGTTTGTTAACATGAAATCTGTGGAGAGGTTGAAAAATGAGTTTTAATGACTTCAACCTAAGTGTATGTCTATTTTCTGTTTACTAACTATTTTTACTTAATATTGCATGCTCTTTCCCCATACTTGTATGTTTCTCCATGTTAGCTTAACATACACTACTGCCTCCCAGAGTCCTGTATATTTAATGGATGGAAGTTCTCCAGTCTGAGTATCTCAGTGCTTTTCTATCCTCTCAGGTGCACACCTAGCCCACTGGCCACACACTGGTTGAATCAACGTTTTTTCCAAGTAATTTCAATGAAATTACATTGAACCAACGTGGAATAGACGTTGAATTGATGTCTGTGCCTGTCAGGCTCTGACCAGAGGGAAGCCTTTGGGTTTATTCGATGGTTTATGGTCAGGGCCTGACAGGGGGGTCATCTAGAATAGTCTATGGAGGTTTTGTGTAGGTTCCCAATTAGAGGCAGCTGCATTGCGTTACCTCTAATTGGGGACCCTATTTAGGTTGTTCATTTTCCCACTTGTGATGTGGTTGATTGTTGGATGCGAGTTCTTTTGGTTTGCGCTCCCACTTGCATTTATGGTACCCTGTGTTTCATGTTTGTTGTTTTTCAAGTTTGCATCTAAATAAAATATGCAGGACTTAAGTAGCGCTGCGCCTTGGTCAATTATTGGACGGATCTGTGACAGTGCCCATTGGGAGGCCATCTCCCAATTATCTCTCCTTCCTCCCAAAGTGTGCACTTCTTCACTTTTCTTCGCTGATTTGAAGGGAAATTACTGGTATAAGATATGGTGGAAGCTCCCTCTATCCCATGCCTCCAACAATCCAATGCCTTTAGATTTGTGAGAAGAAATAGATATTATTGGGATGCATCCCTAGTGTACTACAGCTGATACCTCCACTCTCTAAGTTCTTTACAACATGGGGTCTACTGTCACTGCTAACCTGTATTCTCCAACTGAGCAGGAAATCTAATTCTCGTAATTATATGCTGCATGGACGGCTGTGTGTTAAATACCCGTTCCTCAAACCTTAGGGTGTCTTTTGGAATACATTAGCACCACATGGAGTGTGAGTCAGAGCCCATTCGTTCATGTTGAGCGGGTGGCGGAGATCCCTCCCTGCAGTATTCCACTTGGCTTTGTCTTGCTTGAGTCAAGAGGAACTCCCGGACCCCTGAAAGGTGATTTGGAAGAAAGTAGCTGCCCCCGAACCTGAATACCCCGCAGATCCAAGGGGTGCATAGAACAGAGAACAGAGAAGTATAGAACAGAGACGTATAGAACAGAGATGAATAGAACAGAGAACAGATACGTATAGAACAGAGACGCAGAGAACAGAGACGTATAGAACAGAGAACAGAGACGTATAGAACAGAGAAGTATAGATCAGAGAAGTATAGAACAGAGACATATAGAACAGAGAACAGATACGTAAAGAATTGAGATGTATAGAACAGAGACGTACAGAACAGAGACGTATAGAACAGAGAACAGAGATGTATAGAACAGATAACAGAGATGTATTGAACAGAGACATATATTATTGAGACGTATAGAACAGAGAACAGAGACGTATAGAACAGAGACGTATAGAACAGAGATGCAGAGAACAGAGACGTATAGAACAGAGAAGAGAGACATATAGAACAGAGACATATAGAACAGAGAACAGAGACGTATAGAACAGAGACGTATAGAACAGAGACGTATAGAACAGAGAACAGAGACGTATAGAACAAAGACGTATAGAACAGAGAACAGAGACGTATAGAACAGAGAGGTAGAGAACAGAGACGTATAGAACAGAGACGTATAGAACAGAGACTTATAGAACTGAGACTTATAGAACAGAGACGTATAGAACAGAGAACAGAGACGTATAGAATTGAGACATATAGAACAGAGACGTATAGAACAGAGACGTATAGAACAGAGACGTATAGAACAGAGAACAGAGACGTATAGAACAGAGACGTTTAGAACAAAGACGTATAGATCAGAGAGGTGTAGAACAGAGAACAGAGACGAATAGAACAGTGACGTTTAGAACAAAGACGTATAGAACAGAGACGTATAGAACAGAGATGTATAGAACAGACCAGAGACGTATAGAATTGAGACGTATAGAACAGAGACGTATAGAACAGAGACATATAGAACAGAGACGTATAGAACAGAGACGTATAGAACAAAGACGTATAGAACAGAGAGGTGTAGAACAGAGAAGAGAGATGTATAGAACAGAGAACAGAGACGTATAGAACAGAGACGTATAGAACAGAGACGTATAGAACAGAGAACAGAGACGTATAGAACAGAGACATATAGAACAGAGATGTATAGAACAGACCAGAGACGTATAGAATTGAGACGTATAGAACAGAGACGTATAGAACAGAGACATATAGAACAGAGACGTATAGAACAGAGACGTATAGAACAAAGACGTATAGAACAGAGAGGTGTAGAACAGAGAAGAGAGATGTATAGAACAGAGAACAGAGACGTATAGAACAGAGACGTATAGAACAGAGACGTATAGAACAGAGAACAGAGACGTATAGAACAGAGACATATAGAACAGAGACGTATAGAACAGAGAACAGAGACGTATAGAACAGTGACATATAGAACAGAGAACAGAGACGTATAGAACAGAGACGTATAGAACAGAGACGCAGAGAACAGAGACGTATAGAACAGAGAAGAGAGACATATAGAACAGAGACATATAGAACAGAGAACAGAGACGTATAGAACAGAGAACAGAGACGTATAGAATTGAGATGTATAGAACAGAGACGTACAGAACAGAGACGTATAGAACAGAGAACAGAGACGTATAGAACAGATAACAGAGATGTATTGAACAGAGACATATATAATTGAGACGTATAGAACAGAGAACAGAGACGTATAGAACAGAGACGTATAGAACAGAGAACAGAGCCATATAGAACAGAGACGTAGAGAACAGAGACGTATAGAACAGAGAACAGAGACGTATAGAACAGAGACGTATAGAACAGAGACGCAGAGAACAGAGACGTATAGAACAGAGAACAGAGACGTATAGAACAGAGACGTATAGAACAGAGACGTATAGAACAGAGACGTATAGAACAGAGAACAGAGACGTATAGAACAGAGACGTATAGAACAGAGACGCAGAGAACAGAGACGTATAGAACAGAGAAGAGAGACATATAGAACAGAGACATATAGAACAGAGAACAGAGATGTATAGAACAGAGAACAGAGACGTATAGAACAAAGACGTATAGAACAGAGACTTATAGAACAGAGAACAGAGCCGTATAGAACAGAGAACAGAGACGTATAGAACAGAGAACAGAGACGTATAGAACAGAGAACAGAGACGTATAGAATTGAGACATATAGAACTGAGACGTATAGAACAGAGACGTATAGAACAGAAACGTATAGAACAGTGAACAGAGACGAATAGAACAGAGACGTTTAGAACAAAGACGTATAGAACAGAGAGGTGTAGAACAGAGAACAGAGACGTATAGAACAGAGAACAGAGACGTTTAGAACAAAGACGTATAGAACAGAGACGTATAGAACAGAGATGTATAGAACAGAGAACAGACACGTATAGAATTGAGACGTATAGAACAGAGACGTATAGAACAGAGACATATAGAACAGAGACGTATAGAACAGAGACGTATAGAACAAAGACGTATAGAACAGAGAACAGAGCCATATAGAACAGAGACGTATAGAACAGAGACATATAGAACAGAGAACAGAGACGTATAGAACAGAGACGTATAGAACAGAGACGCAGAGAACAGAGACGTATAGAACAGAGAAGAGAGACATATAGAACAGAGACATAGAACAGCGAACAGAGACGTATAGAACAGAGAACAGAGACGGTTAGAACAAAGACGTATAGAACAGAGACGTATAGAACAGAGATGTATAGAACAGAGAACAGACACGTATAGAATTGAGACGTATAGAACAGAGACGTATAGAACAGAGACATATAGAACAGAGACGTATAGAACAGAGACGTATAGAACAAAGACGTATAGAACAGAGAACAGAGCCATATAGAACAGAGACGTATAGAACAGAGACGTATAGAACAGAGAACAGAGACTTATAGAACAGAGACGTATAGAACAGAGACGCAGAGAACAGAGACGTATAGAACAGAGAAGAGAGACATATAGAACAGAGACATATAGAACAGAGAACAGAGACGTATAGAACAGAGAAGTATAGATCAGAGAAGTATAGAACAGAGAAGAGAGACATATAGAACAGAGACGTATAGAACAGAGAACAGAGACGTATAGAACAAAGACGTATAGAACAGAGACTTATAGAACAGAGACGTATAGAACAGAGAACAGAGCCGTATAGAACAGAGAACAGAGACGTATAGAATTGAGACATATAGAACTGAGACGTATAGAACAGAGACGTATAGAACAGAAACGTATAGAACAGAGAACAGAGACGAATAGAACAGAGACATTTAGAACAAAGACGTATAGAACAGAGAGGTGTAGAACAGAGAACAGAGACGTATAGAACAGAGAACAGAGACGTTTAGAACAAAGACGTATAGAACAGAGACGTATAGAACAGAGATGTATAGAACAGAGAACAGACACGTATAGAATTGAGACGTATAGAACAGAGACGTATAGAACAGAGACATATAGAACAGAGACGTATAGAACAGAGACGTATAGAACAAAGACGTATAGAACAGAGAACAGAGATGTATAGAACAGAGACGTATAGAACAGAGTACAGAGACATATAGAACAGAGACGTATAGAACAGAGACGTATAGAACAGAGAACAGAGACGTATAGAACAGAGACGTATAGAACAGAGAACAGAGATGTAGAGAACAGAGACGTATAGAACAGAAAGCAGACATGTATAGAACAGAGACGTATAGAACAGAGACATATATAACAGAGATGTATAGAACAGAGAAAAGAGACATATAGAACAGAGAACAGAGTAGTATAGAACAGAGAACAGAAACGTATAGAACAGAGATGTATAGGACAGTGAACAGAGACATATAGAACAGAGACGTATAGAACAGAGAAGAGAGACATATAGAACAGAGATGTATAGAACAGATAACAGAGACGTATAGAACAGAGACGTATAGAACAGAAAACACACATGTAGAGAACAGAGATGTATAGAACAGAGACGTATAGAACAGATAACAGAGACGTATAGAACAGAGACGTATAGAACAGAAAACACACATGTAGAGAACAGAGACGTATAGAACAGAAAACACACATGTAGAGAACAGAGACGTATAGAACAGAGACGTATAGAACAGATAACAGAGACGTATAGAACAGAAAACACACATGTAGAGAACAGAGACGTATAGAACAGAGACGTATAGAACAGAGAACAGAGACATATAGAACAGAGACGTATATAACAGAGAACAGAGACGTATAGAACAGAGACGTATAGAACAGAGAACAGAGACGTATAGAACAGAGAACAGAGACGTATAGAACAGAGATGTATAGAACAGAGAACAGAGACGTATAGAACAGAGACGTATAGAACAAAGAACAGAGACGTGTTGAACAGAGAACAGAAACGTATAGAACAGAGACATATTGAACAGAGAACAGAAACGTATAGAACAGAGAATAGAGACGTATAGAACAGAGAACAGAGATGTATAGAACAGAGAACAGAGACGTATAGAACAGAGAACAGAGACGTATAGAACAGAGATGTATAGAACAGAGATGAAATGCAGCTTCAATATTATCCCGTCTTATTATCCCAGGGGTTGGTTTATTTCTCCACCAGCAGGGGTTGGTTTATTCATGCACCTGGGTACAGGATCAAATAATTTGAGTTTATGCAGTGTGACAGGTTTCAGACACACACAGCTGATTTCTTAATAATGCATGGCTGTGTTTGTGTTGGTGTTGGGCGGGAGTCAGGACAGGACAGGGAGTCAGGACAGGACATGGAGTCAGGACAGGGAGTCAGGACAGGACAGGGAGTCAGGACAGGACATGGAGTCAGGACAGGACAGGGAGTCAGGAGGAAGACATAGGTTGCGTCCCAAATGTCATCCCATTCCCTATGTAGTGCTCTGGTCAAAAGTAGTGTACTATATACAGTATATGGAATTGGGTGATAATTGGGACACAACCATGCTGAGTAAGCCGTCCCAGCAAGGCACCACAGGGTCAGGTTGTTTATCATACCACCCAAGAGATACATGCTCCAACGTCCCAAAACAGTGTTTTCTGGTCACTCACAGAGATAGGATGTCAGCAATGCAGGATGGTTTGTGGATGAGAATTTGTATAGTCGTGAAAGGCTTGAATCATAACGTCAGCTCATCTTTAAACTGTTTCTGGTTCACACTCAAGTCCTGGAAAACAATTCCTGGATTTATGTAGGCTTAGCATTTTTACATAATTTGAATGTCTAGAGAGAAGGGTCACTTTAGAGTAATAGTTGGTACAGCCACAGCTACATTTCATTCCATTATTATATCCCACAGATTCTTCCAATCATATTAATGCATTCACACTAAACCAGAGACAGACACTTATATAATAGGCTACCAAACAAACCAACAGAAACACTGGTGCCAGAAATCAGACTATTTGATACATGGGCTGTGGAGGAAGTACTTTATTCAGAGACAGTAAAAGCAACAATCAAATGAGTCATCTACTCCCTTGACACCGTTAAAAACAAATATAATGTATAAATTATCTCCTGTCTTTTGTCTCCTGTGGATCCAGCAACAGGTCAGACTCAGACTCATTCTCTTAAAAGCCATAAAGCTCTAATATGGGTCTCCCAATACAGCCTGGTTTCATACACTAGAAGAAACATCGTAAATGTCAATCCGGGACAATGAAATGAGTATGATATGTTACGTTTGGTATGTTTACATAAGACAGAACGTTACTTAAAGAGAAAACACAAGTAGGGTGGTTGGTCGGACACATAATGCGAATGTCTAGCAAACAAGGTAGCGTGTTCAAATCTCATCACGGACAACTTTAGCATTTCAGATAATTAGCAACTACTTAGCATGTTAGTTAACCCTTTAACCTAACTCCAACTCTAACCTTAACCTTAACCCTTTATTATTATTATTTTACCTTTATTTAACTCGTCAAGACAGTTAAGAACAAATTATTATGTTTAATACAGGGTCAGCCCTGGGGCAAATTAGGGTTAAGTGCCTTGTTCAAGGACACATCGACCGGTTTTTCACCTTGTCGGCTCAGGTATTTGAACCAGAGACCTTTCGGTTACTGGCCCAATGCTCTAACCGCTAGGCTACCTGCCAGCTTTTAACATAACACCTAACACTAACCCATAGCCTAGCTAATGTCAGCCACCTAGCTAACGTTAGTGATCTAGCCACCTAGCTAACGTATGCCACAACAAATTGGAATTTATAACATATCATTCATTAACCAAATTCGTAATATATTGTACGATTGCAATTTGTAACATATCAGAGAAATTGTAATTCGTAACAATTCATACAAAATCGATGATTGACATCCAAAAAATTAATACATCCAATACGAAACGTAACATATCATACTAGCTTGAGCATCCCAGATTTACATTTACTATGCTACGTCTACTCCTGAGTCCAGGTTGCCCAATAGCTCATTGAACCTTGAGACAGAAGAGAGGAGAACAGATTAAGTAATTTTTGCAATGGACAGAAAGAAATTGTTCCTCATTTAGCTTTATTGCTGAACCTTGGGAGAACAGAGAAAGACACTTCATTAGGCTTCTTTTTAATAGGCCCATCTATCTAAATCAGATATGGGCCTTAATGGTGGCGCTCAATTATTTATATTTGATAAGGAGTATTTAAAATCCAGACTCATCGTCAGCCATTGAACCTGGCATTTCAAGCAAGTGTTCCAAGCACCGTCCTCTGTCAAAGTGGATTGTTAAACTTTAATAATCTGCCCGCAGAGTCCATTTTCCCGCCATGTGATTGCGAAAAGGAAAAAAGACAGACTAAAAAGGGAAGCGTTTCTTACCAATCGAGAGGTCAGCCTCCTGAGCTTGAGTTCCTCCGGCGAGAAGAGTGCCTGTGAGCGGTTTGAAAATAGTCTCAGTGGTCTCAGTTAAATGTAGGAGATGGCATCATTTAAATGCTGCTTGCTTTGGACCTGGGTCCACGCTGAACTCACTGAGCCCTCTACCAGGCTACCTCCTCCAGGGGCAAGGTGCACCAAAAGCCACTTTCCTCAGAGTACAGTGGTTCAGGGTCGCCTCAGAACTTTGAACTTTGGGATATATGGCTGACCGGCTGACATGTTACCCATGCTCGAGTCAACATGCAGTTTTTAGATAAAGCTCTTCGGACTATAGTAAGTAAGCCTTGTACGAGCCAGAACGGCCCATAGGGCAGGAGCCTATCTCCTGTTTCTGTAGTGTGAGTGAATCTTTTGACTTTACCTTCACTGTGTTATCAAGCGTGCAGTGAATACAGCCTAACAAAGAAAGAGTTAAAAGTTCAATTTGTGTCTCCACCTCAAAGCGTTTTATGTAGCCAGCTTGGCACGAATATAAGAAAATCATCTGAACTCGTAGTATGTTATTAAACAGTGTCGATACAGTATTGTAATATACAGACACCTTTTACCATAAAAAGTCCCGGAATTTGGAAGCACATTCCAATGACTTCCTAATATGTGTGATGAACAGAGTGCCTTCAGATTTAACCTTTATTTAACTAGGCAAGTCTGTTAAGAACAAGTTCTTATTTACAATGACGGCCTACACCAGCCAAACCCGGGTCAATTGTGCACTGACCTATGGGATTCCCAATCGGTTGTTATACAGCCTGGATTCAAACCAGGGTGTCTGTAGTGATGCCTCTAGCACTGAGATGCAGTGTCTTAGACCGCTGCTCCACTCGGGAGCCCCACTTGGGACCCCCATTTACTGACTACCTTCTCTGCACCTGATACTAAGTGTATTAAATTGGGGACCTCCGTTGCTGTAAAATCATTTTCAGTGCCGTATACAGCGCCTATAAGACTCTACTCATTTCCTCCTGACGAGGCTACAGTGCAATAGCCTAAATTATGGACAGAGGAGAGACTGCCATTTCACTATAGAGATGCTATACTTCTCATGAAATCGACCAAATCAGTAACACATTACTTTAGGTCTTTACCACAGATCTGGTTTAATCAGACCAAGGTAGTTGATAACCCACCATACAGAGCTTCTATTGGAACACTGGAGGTGAATATGTGAGTAGCCACAGCTGTTTGGCCTCTCTGTAAACTGGGCCTTAGTACCACTGACATGATATGATCAGGCACAATGAAAACAGACCCAGTGTTATTGATAGACAAAAATCCATGATGGCTTATTATAAATACTAATAGCATTCTCAACCAACTGCAATTTGTTTCCTAATTACCAATGTGGTGGTTTCTAAATGTAGCCTTGGTCTGTACAGGGGTAAAGAATCCTCTTCAGTATGCAGAATTACCTTGGAAACCAACTTCATTACTGACTGCATGCAATTCAATTTGAGGTAGTTAACATTCATGTAATCCTAATTGATTTCTGTGGTATATCAACTAAAGTACACATGAAAAAATCCCTTTAATTGCTACTCCTTTCTCTATTATTGGTAAATGTAGGAGACTTCGCTGGCAATCGGATCTCTAAGAGTCTGCTAGTGTTTTTATAGCAAATAGATTTATGATAATCCCTGGATTCAAATGTAATTTGTGTTATCTCTGCAAAACAATGTCTCTCCCTCCTCCATTATTATTTTACACCGCTTTAATTACTATGGGTTTTTTTTGTTATTCATTAGCTTGTATTCCCATTGAAATGAGTTCCCCTTAATTCTCCCAAAATGAAAACTAACAGGATATTCATCAAATGCATGGAATGTTTTTTTTTTCTTTCTTTCTTTTTTTCTATCTTTCTTTCTTTCTTTCTTTCTTTCTTTCTTTCTTTCTTTCTTTCTTTCTTTCTTTCTTTCTTTCTTTCTTTCTTTCTTTCTTTCTTTCTTTCTTTCTTTCTTTCTTTCTTTCTTTCTTTCTTTCTTTCTTTCTTTCCTTCCTTCTTTCTTTCACACTGTTCTTCAACTCCTGTTGGAGTTATATGTTTATCCCCTTCCTTCCCTCCTCCTTCCTCAGTACAGTACTGACTTGATTGAAATGTGAATATTTTATACCTATGAATAATTCAGCTGATTGTAAACAGCGTTTAAACTCTCCTGTCCTCTGTGTTCACTAGGGTGTCCTTGTATGGGACATATGAAGAGTTCCATTCCAAAACACTATATATCCATTTTCAAAAATGTTGGTGTTTTTTTTTCACCAGCTAATCATTTCATGGGGTCTGAATGTAAAATATTTATATTTGACATTTTAGTCATTTAGCAGATGCTCTTATCCAGAGTGAGTTACAATTAGTCCATTAATTTTTAGATAGATAGATAGATAGATAGGTAGGTAGGTAGGTAGGTAGGTAGGTAGGTAGGTAGGTAGGTAGGTAGGTAGGTAGGTAGGTAGGTAGGTAGGTAGGTAGGTAGGTAGGTAGGTAGGTAGGTAGGTAGGTAGGTAGGTATTTAGGTAGGTAGGTAGGTAGGTAGGTAGGTAGGTAGGTAGGTAGGTAGGTAGGTAGGTAGGTAGGTAGGTAGGTAGGTAGGTAGGTAGATAGATAGATAGATAGATAGATAGATAGATAGATAGATAGATAGATAGATAGATAGATAGATAGATAGATAGATAGATAGATAGATAGATAGATAGATAGATAGATAGATAGATAGATAGATAGATAGATAGATAGATAGATAGATAGATAGATAGATAGGTACTTTCATTGTCAAGCAGCTACAACAAAACACAGGGCAGGTGCAAAATGCCACAACGAAAGTACACAAAAGACAGATACACGGTACATGATAGTATGAAAAAGTATAGAAATACAAGATATCTGGAGTGCTAAGATTAGCATCTGGAGTGCTAAGATTGCTAAGTAAGACAAGTAAGACAACCACATATCACAGTCAAATATCCAAACATTACATTCTAGCTAAACAATGGATATACAATGGATATTCTAGCTAAACAATGGATATATAGCATTTTGCAACAAAACCCATTTAAATACTCATCTAAAATCTATGAATAAAACATTTGAGAAATGCAATAAGATGTTGCACTTTTCTTTTGAAGTGTACCGTTGGAGTGAGAATAAGAGGTTTCTGATTGAAACTGGGTTGAATAACTTCTTCAGGTCTTACTAGGCTGACAGGGAGATGATATGCTAAGAGAAGTATTTATTTGTACAGATCCTTTCGAAGCAATCAATAGCAGGTAATTGAATGGTGAAGTAATACGTTGGTAGTATTCTACTACCAAATTGACTGTTTTGGTCCAGTTAAAGGATGCAAATTACCAGACAGTTTCCACATAATCGCACCAGTACCTTGAAAGCAATAGATGTCAATGATTACATGTGGTGCATATATTTATTTCATAACATAACCTTGAAAACCAAGGGAGCACTTACATGATACTGAAAGAAAATCTATACTCCACCTATATCTGTAATTTGCATATTGGAATTAGAAATATTGAAATAGTAAACAGTGCGAGAAAATAGAATACAGTCATCATGGAGTTGGAAATTGGTGACATACAGTACGGTGTGAGTGCAACTGATGCACTCTGGGGATTTGACACCATGAAATGACTTTTAATGCAGTTTTGAAGGTCTAATACTGCACACTCCCTCTATGAGAGAGGGAACTCACATGCTGACTAGACCAGGCACGCGGGTGTGCGTCCAAGTGTGATTATGTCCATCCACACCAGACGCGATCAGGACACGCAGGTTGAAATATCAAAATGAACTCAGAACAAACTATAATAATTTAGGGACAGGTCGAAACACATGAAACATTCATGGCCATTTAGCTAGCTGTCTTACTGTTGCTAGCTAATTTGTCGTGGGTTATAAACATTGTGTTGTTAATTTACCTGAGAGGCAGACAGAGAAAGAGAGCTTGAGGGTGAGCAAGAGAGAGAGAGACCTTGAGAGAAAGAGAGAGAGAGAGATGCAGTTTATGGGGAGATTCTGAGTTCATTCAAATATTCAAACTGTTGAACAATCAAATGTCAAAAGTTCATACTATTTATGACTCATACATGAATGGGAGAGAGAGGGAAACAGAGAGCAATCGTAACAGCTGGTGAAAGAGGGAGAGATAAGAAAGAAGGAAAGATAGCTGTGAAAGAAAGCGAGAGCCTAAAGGCAAGTGTAAGAAGAAGAGTGACATGAACTTGTGCTCCATTAATAAAATGGACAGGTTACCACTCACCAGCCAATCGATGCCTTTAATCCTCATACAGGCTGTTTGTTATGCTAGGCCTCTTCACACTTCCACCACTGCTTAAGAAACAGATGGTCAACAAAACCAATTAACCTTTTCTGATCACCTCTCCGTCTCTTGCCTCCCCAGCATTCAGTGGCTGACACTCCTGAGGGTCTACTGAGGAGTGTCAGCCAGTAAGGATGGACTGGTCAAACTAGGCCAAAGTCTATCAGAAGGTCAATATGTGCATGTCTATATAGACAGCCTGGTCTGTACGTAAATCAGAAACACTCCATTTTAGTATGATGTTACGTTTGGTTTGGTTACATAAGACAGATGGTTACTTTAAGTAGGGTGGTTTATCGGTGTGGATGGGTAGGCATATAACGTGAGTGTCTAGCAACCCAAAGATTCCAAGCTCATCACGGACAATTTGAGCATTTTAGCTAATTACTAACTTTTCAACTACTTACTACTTTTTAGCTACTTTGCAACTACTTAGCATGTTAGCTAACCCTTCCCCTAACCCTTTAACCTTACTCCTAAACGTAACCCTAAACTTAACCCCTAACCCCTAGCTAACGTTAGCAAGCTAGCTAAGGTTAGCCACCTAGCCAGAATTCGTACCATATCATTTGTTTCGCGAATTCGTAACATATAGTACATTTTGCGAATTTGTAACATATAATACGAATTGTAATTCATAACATATCAAACGAAATGTGTGATGTACATCCACAAATTAATACATACCATACGTCACGTAACATATTATACTAAAAAGGTTGGTATGGAGGGTATGGTATGTGTGGTACATTTTGCTTTACAGATGGTGTGGTAGCAGCTATAGACCCAACGATGACAAAGCTTCCATTTTCACACGGGGACTCATCGCACTGTTACGCTTTTCATCCGCAGACTGGGAGGAAGTGATAGACATGATAGATGGAGAGACTGGAACAGACAGGTGGGTGGAGGTTTGGCAGAGGGAGAGAGATGCGGCTGGAGATGACAGCTTCAGTCTAACACACAGCAGAGTGTGTATTACACATACAGACTCATGAGAAGAGTCAGAACACTAATGGAATAGCACCTGACACAAGCTGATAAAGGACTTGACAGGGTGCCAACTGCCAGCTACAGTGTCTTCAGAAAGTATTCACACTCTTTTACTTTTCCCACATTTTGTTGTGTTACAGCCTGAATTTAAAATGGATTGAATTGAGATGTTGTGTCACTGGCCTTCATACAATACCCCATCATGTCAAAGTGGAAACTGTTTTTAGACATTTTTACAAATTAGTAAAAAATGGAAAGCTGAAATGTCAATAAGTATATAAGTCACATAATAAGTTGTATGGACTCACTCTGTGTGCAATAATAGTGTCTAACATAATTTTTTTATGACCACCTCATCGTTGTACCCCATACATACAATTGTCTGGAAGGTCCCTCAGTCGTGCAGTGAATTTCAAACACATATTCAAAGACCAGGGAGGTTTTCTAATGCTTCACAAAGAAGGGCACCTATTGGTAGATGGATTTTTTAAAAAGCAGACATTGAATATCCCTTTGACCATGGTGAAGTTATTAATTACATTTTGGATTGTGTATCAATACAACCAGTCACTACAAAGATAAAGGCGTCCTTCCTAACTCAGTTGCCGGAGAGGAAGGAAACCGCTCAGGGATTCCACCATGACGCCAATAGTGACTTTAAAACAGTTACATAGTTTAATGGCTGTTATAGTAGAAAACTGAGGCTGGATCAACAACAACCATCTCCCTCAATAACTTTAAGCATCATCTGTCAGAGCAGCTTACCGAACACTGCACCTGTACGCTGTCCATCTGTAAATAGCCCACCCTACTACCTCATCCCCATATTGTTATTTTTGCTCATTTGTACCCCTATTTGAACATCATCATCTGCACATCTATCACATTCTATTGCTAATCTATTTCTCCAGTGTTCTTGTTCTCAACTGGCCTACCTGGTTAAATAAAGGTGAAATTAAAAAATAAAATAATATGTAGTCACTCCACAATATTAACCTAAATGACAGAGTGAAAGGAAGGAAGCCTGTACAGAATACAATGTTCCAAAACAAGCATCCTGTTTGCAACAAGGCACTAAAGTAAAACTGCAAAAAATGTGGCAAATATATTTACTTCATGTCCTGAATACAAAGCTTTATGTTTGGGGCAAATCCAACACAACACATCACTGAGTACCACTTTTGTTCAAGCATGTTCGATCCCTACAGACGTTCGGATGCTACAGATGTTTTCGTGAGAAGACCGATTTTTGGGATGTCTCATGGTCTGACAAACGCCGCTCTAGCTCTGCCACCCAGATGCGCTGGATCGAGATGCATCCACTGCAAAAAACCAGAGCGGTGTATCTCTAGCTTAAACTGACAGATTCATATGGGTATTTTTGTATTATGTTACTTAGATTCACACACCGGTGCGTCAATCGACTTTAGGGGGTTGAATCTAATTTCATGTGAAAAATTGCATTATGATTAATTTCACATACCATGACGTTTGTATATTTCTCGCTCTTCATGTTGAGGTTTGCTGAGAATGGCCATTTCCCCTTTAACATGCCAATAGCATAATAGTTATCAGTGCTCATGTTGTATTTCTTTCCCTGAGAGCCATATTTATCAGACATCAACAGCTGTTTATACTGCAGGATGGTTTCACACAGCCGCCCTGCTGGATAGGTCGCTGTTACTCCACTGCTAGCGGGTACCATGTCACATTCACTGTGCACTGTGAAAGGCAATCATTTAATAAGAGTTTCAGACAATGTGCAGTGGCTGCTCCTCGATTCATTTCCCATTATGAGACATTATGCTCACTCAACCTTGGCAGGAGTGAACAGCTTTCCCTTGACAGACTAGTTTCTGAGAAGCCTGGCTATTTATTTTTAGTAGGTTCATGGAATGCCTTGATGGATGTGTGTGTGTTTGTATTTGTGTATGTGTGTGTGTGTGTGTGTGTGAAATTTTCTCTATGAAATTCCTGAAGGCAGCTGGAGAGACAGTTGGAAAATGGGGTTATGAAGGCTGTACAATATTTACCCAGTATAGAAGGTGTATGATGTGAAATCAATCATTATGAGGGTACCAACAAGGCTGGAACTTGGACTTTATTGTGTCTCCCGGCGGAAGACGATGCTTATAAAAACGAATGGCCACTTTGGTTCCCCACATATCATGAATGTGTTTACACTATCTTGGGTTTAAAAGCATCCTGTTGAATTCCAATCTCAATAAACTGTGAATGTGGAACCGTTGATTGTGCTTTGATATGAGAATGCCTTAAAGTGTCTTCTTCCAGATTTGTATTTATTTTGTGGGGGGGGTTTACAGGTATAATATACAAATTCATATAATTATAATGTATTAATTATAAATACCTGTGGGCTGTCACTCATTTTAAAAAGGTACATAAATACAAAGTATTGATCTTTATGATCATGTTACAAAGTACATTTTTTGTAGCTTTGTAGGTTGTATATTTGTATGTTGGGCTTTAGCTGAGGATTATTCAAATCAAATCAAATCAACATTTAATTGTCACGTACAGCAGATGTTGTTTATTTTTATTTGTCCAGGCATAAATTATTACTTGACTAGCATCATTCATTCTGTTGATAATTCTAACTTTATAACTTCTAATACTAACTGTATCTACTGGCAAATTGGGAGAGAGTGGGGTAGTTGCCATCTACAGGGCCTTCAAAAAGTATTCACACCCCTTGACTTTTTCCACATTTTGTTGTGTTACAGCCTGAATTTAAAATTGATTAAATTGAGATTTTTTGTCACTGGCCTACACATAATACCCATAATGTCAAAATGGAATTATATTTTTTGAAATGTTTACAAATTAACTACAATTTAAAAGCTGAAATGTTTTGAGTCAATAAGTATTTAACCCCTTTGTTATAGCAAGCCTAAATAAGTTCAGGAGTGCTTAACAAGTTGCACAATAAGTTGCATGGACTTGTAGTAATTATGTCTGAGTGTTGGAGTGTAACAGAGAAGAGTCTTCTACCACCAGCTTGGTAAGGAGTGGGATACATTTCAGTTACACTCACCCAAACACATACACACATACTCGTATTGCTCCTCCTGTCAGTACCTGTCTGTATTTAGAACAACAAAAAGTAAGCAAAAATGCCCCAAGTCATCAAGCTAGAGAAGAATATGTTTAAGTGATTGATAAGTAGATCAAAGGTAATTCAATATTCAATATTGTGTTGCACCTTTAAACAATAACCTAACAAATCTAACAGCTCTTTAAAAAATCAAGTACATAGACCTTGATTGTCTTTATAAAGATATACTCTATATCAAATTTCAGCCAGACCGCACAGCCAGCCCGAGCCACCTGCACGCCCTACCCCTACCAGTCTAGTCAATACCTCAACTCTCTCCCCCCAAAAAATGTTCCCCACTGATTTTTTAAATTTGTATTCCAAAGTAAAGAATTGGAAACAAAAGTAAAACAAACAACAACATAAAAAAACACATATAACAACACATTAACACGCAGAAACAGCACATCCAAGATAGTTGTGAAGAGGGCACGACAATGCCTACTCCTCCTCAGGAGATAGATTTGGCATGGGTTCTCAGATCCTCAAACCGCAAGGCACTACAGAGGGTAGTGCATACAGCCCAGTATGTCACTGGGGCCAAGCTTCCTGCCATCCAGGACCATTATACTAGGTGTCAGAGGAAGGCCCTAAAAATTGCCAAAGCCTTTCGGAGTGCCAAGTCAAGGTCCAAAAGGCTTCTTAACAGCTTCTACCCTTAATCTTGTAATAAATCAAATCTACTGATACATAACTTGACATTTCTGCCAACCATTGTGAGATTGTGGGAGGATAACCAACCTTCCAATTAATGTCAATGCATTTCTTAGATGCTTAGTTTCACAGTTTTGTTTGATAACAGTCTCCAGTATCAACATTTATAAGCAAACACAAACAGGGAGAAGGGAGAATCTGAAGACATGCTGAGATAAAAGACATACACAGCCATAATTCAGCCAGCCTTCACAAGACCATAACATATATGTCAACTTTTGTGTTTTACACCTCCAACAGTGGATGTTCTATGGATGGTCTTACACTGCACTAATTTATGTCTGAGATTATTTGAACATGACTGGGCATTCAAACATATCTGTATCTATTCATCATCATCAATAGCTTCTACCAGGTCTTCCTCACATTTTTGTTTTACAAGCTTTGTGTCATCGGGAAAAGCCTCTATCAACCCTTGTTTGGAAATCAACTTTGGAGGTTAGTCAGACTGCCTTAAAATAGTTTCAATCTTTGAAGCATCTGGCTTGTCCAGTGTTTGCTGCACAGAGAATAAAGTGTTGTATCTGCAAAAATTCACCTCAGCTCCGTCACCAACTTGTCTTCCCTACCTGCGTGACCCTGCTGATACCCGTCACCATCTGATCCTCCTAAGATTTTATTTTATTTTTTATTTCACCTTTATTTAACCAGGTAAGTCAGTTGAGAACAAGTTCTCATTTGCAACTGCGACCTGGCCAAGACAAAGCAAAGCAGTGCGACAAAAAAACAACGCAGAGTTACACAGTAAACAAACAGTCAAAAACACAGAAGAAATCTATATACAGAGTGCAAAATGTAGTGCAAAATGCAATAAGGTTAAGAGGTAGGACAATAAATAGACCGTAGTGGTGATATAAATTACAGATTAGCATTAACACAGGAATGAAGGATGTGCAAATTGTTATGTGCAAATAGAGATACTGGAGTGCAAGATTAGCAAAAAAAAAAAAAATAATAATAATAATAATAAAAAAAATAATAATAAAAAAAAAAAAAAAAAAAAAATATGGGGATGAGGTAGTAGTGTGGGCTGTTTACAGAAGGGCTATATACAGGTGCAGTGATCGATAAGCAGCTTTGACAGCTGATGCTTAAAGTTGTTGAGTGAGATAGGAACCTCCAGCTTCAATGATTTTTGCAATACGTTCCAGTCATTGGCAGCAGAGAACTGGAAGGAAAGGCGGCCAAAGGAGGTGTTGGCTTTGGGGGTGACCAGTGAAATATACCTGCTGGAGCGCATGCTCCGGGTGGGTGTTGCTATGGTGACCAGTGAGCTGAGATAGGGCGGAGATTTACCTAATAAAGACTTATAGATGACCTGGAGCCAGTGGGTTTGGCGACGAATATATAATGAAGGCCAGCCAACAAGAGCATACAGGTCGCAGTGGTGGGTAGTATATGGGGCTTTGGTAACAAAACGGATGGCACTGTGATAGACTACATCCAATTTGCTGAGCAGAGTGTTGGAGGCTAATTTGTAAATGACATCACCGAAATCAAGGATCGGTAGGATAGTCAGTTTTACAAGGGCAAGTTTGGCAGCATGAGTGAAGGAGGCTTTGTTGCGAAATAGGAAGCCGATTCTGGATTTAATTTTGGATTGGAGATGGTTGATGTGAGTCTGGAAGTTGAGTTTACAGTCTATCCAGACGCCTGGGTATTTGTAGGTGTCCACGTATTCTAAGTCGGATCCGTCAAGAGTAGTGATGATAGTCCGGTGGGCAGGTGCGGGCAGCGTTCGATAGAAAAGCATGCATTTGATAAAGAATTTGATAAAGAATAAAGATAAAGAATAGAATCAATGGTTCAATAATGGAAATGACCCAGACTGTAGCTTTAAGCTTAAAATACTCTCCTGTAGCTACTGTAGGTCTACCCATCAACTCAAGATGGAACTTTGTATCATTCACTGATGTTGTTAATATGCTGCAAAATTCACCTGAGCTCAATAGACTGGTCTTCCCTGGCTGTCTGACCCTGCTGGGACACTTGTCACTCACATTGCACACAAAAAAAGAATAATAGGTCTTTGTTTGGCAGCTGGTTTCATTGTTTGATTCAGGTCTAGTGTGAATGACACAAAAAATAATAACTCATTTTGGCCAGCTATCTCTCTAACAGTACATCAACTGCCGAAAGCTACTTCCTTTGAAATGGGACAAAAAGGCTACAAAACATTTCCACACAAACAGCTGCTACTTAATAACAATAGCCACCTCATATCACAATCTGACAGATAGCTACAGGCTAGAGTTTAACTGACTGTGGTAGTTACTAGCTAACTAATTCATTCCCCTCACGTTACATGTAATTTACACTTCTAGCTCAGCACTGGGAATAAACACTCGTTTCTGAGTTGTTCTGTTAAGTTAAACAGCAGTTACCTTCCCAGCTTCATCAGTCAACTAAAGAGTAGCCAGTTTCTGCTCTGCTTGCTTTTACAACTCTGAGAAAAAACACACTGACAGCAAATCCAGCCGGCTGGAACCTCCAAACAGCCTACCCGACCGCTCTAAGGCGTCCGCATGGTCCTAAAGCACACGGATGCCTTTTTTGGTATCATAGTGCAATGACAAAACTGTGGGGGATAAAAATGCAATTTCAGAATTGTGAATGGTGTGCCCCTGCTTAATATGGTGTTTTCAATTGCTAATTTTAGTTAATTCATAGTAAATTAATTCATTTGCAAAATAATGCCCCGATAAGGCCACGCGTTTCCATGCATGCTACTGGAATCGGAAGCTTTTGAGGCTATGCAATGTTTGTCTAAAATTAAGTTGTTTACAAACAATTAAGTAAAACAAGCTAATAATTTGGGTGCTGATGGGGTACGATAGTTAAAGCATTCTTCATGTCAATAAATGTATGTAGCAATCGTATCTCAGATTACCCCTTTAATACAAACACTACCGTAAGGTAGCTGGAAGTCCCAAGTTCTCCGTTTTGCTCTACAACCCCCACAAGCGTCACGGGACTCGTCTGAGGTCGGTACCACCTATCTGCCAACTTCTGTCTGTAGTTTCCAAACAGTTTGGGCTTTTTTGCTCTAGGACGCCTCACAAGACTTGTCTGAAGTTAGCCCGATACCAGTTAAAAAAATGAATATAAGAATATATCGAACTACTTTAGTGCCAAAACAAGGGGTTTAATATTTTGTCAACATTTTTTACTATTCCTGAGATTTCTTGTATCTGTTTTGCCATGTATGAATATGTAATTCAATGTTTTTCTATGGGCTTATAGCAGTAAGGCCAAATTCAATGTTTCATCATTGAATTACATAATGTTTTTTTATATATTTAAAAAAAAATCTAAATCATATAGATAAATGATCTTAAAACAATTCCATATGTTAGCTTAGTAGAAACCTTGCCTGGCCCTTAGAAACCTCCTCAGGTTTAGACTTAGAGATCAAACAACAAATATTTTGTATTCTTGTAAATGTTTCTGTGCGAGAGCAAAGGTAGTTCCTTATATCGCTTCAAATATTAGTCACGTTGTGTGAATATATTTGATGGCCACAGGAAAAAGTTAGGAGAACCATAGGGCAGCCTAGATAAAAATAAAGATGTTTAACAAGGCTGAATATGAAAGACCAAAGCATTATTTTAGGGTACCATTCATATTCTGGACCATCTCTCTCTCTCTCTCTCTCTCTCTCTCTCTCTCTCTCTCTCTCTCTCTCTCTCTCTCTCTCTCTCTCTCTCTCTCTCTCTCTCTCTCTCTCTCTCTCATTCATTGTCCTAGTTCCACCCATCTCTTCCACCACTTAGCAGCGTGTGATGAGGTTGAAGGAGCCAGAGTGTGACTGACTGACATGGCCATGATGGTCATCTCTGTCACGTCCTGTCAGGCTATAACACGCCCAGGGACACAGGTGTCCGCCCCATCACCTCTCTTTGTACGCTCCAATTTAGATGAGCATCACAAAGAGCCACGGCATAGCAGCTATGTACAAACTCAGACAATGACTGTGTCCCAAATGGCACCCTATTCCACCCGATGGATGCCATTTTCTCTCACTCATTCATAGGCTACTCAGAGATCGGGAAAAAACATAATTCGCAACAGAACACACGCAGGCTGTGCATATAGCAACCTTCCGTCAAATTGCTCCCAAGTGGCGCAGCGGTCTAAGTGCTAGAGGCGTCTCTACGGACACACTGGTTTGAATCCAGGCTGTGATTGGGCAGAGTTAACAATTGGCCCAGCGTCGTCTGGGTTTGGCCGGTGTAGGCCGTCATTGTAAATAAGGATTTGTTCTTAACTGACTTGCCTAGTAAAATAAATGAACCAACATTAGCCAATCCCCTGGACATGTCTAATTGAGAAGCTGTGTTACCAGTGACCATAAGAGGGAAAGTAAGGGGCTGTCAGAGTGATGCCTGGCCTATCACAGCTCAGCGTCAGGACCACACTTCCACAAAGAAAGCCTGCGTCCAAAATGGCACCCTATTTCCTATATAATGGACAATTTTTGACCAGGGCCTATAGGGACGCAGGAGAGGTATGTGGAGGAGGGGAGGGGAGAAGGGGAGAGAGAAGGGACAGGGAGGAGAAAGATAGAGGAAGGAGAGAGGGAGAGGAAGGAGAGGTAGGAGGGACAGGGACGGTAATAACCATGCTCTTATCTCTGCCTCGCGTTCCCAGCTTGGAGCCGTGCGGCGGCTACATGGTCCTGTGTGATGGAGGGAGATTTATGACCACTGTCATCGGGATCATGTCTCTGCAGGTTGCGACGCTCCCTGACCTTCACCACCAATGCCACGGACTGCACTCATATTCCGCTGGATCCTGGCTTGGAGGAGATTTCTTGCCAATCAAAACAGGGTGGGAGACGCCAAGTTGTGACAAATAAGTATATCTTACATTTTACGGTAATTTAGCAGAAGCTCTTCTCTAGAGAGATTTACAGTAGTGAGTGCATACATTTTCATATTGGTCCCCTGTGGGAATCGAACCCACAACCCTCAATCTACCAACTGAGCCACACGGAACCATAGATAGATAGGTACTTTATTGATCCCCCGGGGGGGAAATTTCATTAATTTCATAAGTACTATTAAGCTTTTTTGGAAGGATCATCAAATCACTTCTTGAAATCAATACTATCATATTGTACAATAAAGTATCTATCTATCTATCTATCTATCTATCTATCTATCTATCTATCTATCTATCTATCTATCTATCTATCTATCTATCTATCTATCTATCTATCTATCTATCTATCTATCTATCTATCTATCTATCTATCTATCTATCTATCTATCTATCTATCTATCTATCTATCTATCTATCTATCTATCTATCTATCTATCTATCTATCTATCTATCTATCTATCTATCTATCTATCTATCTATCTATCTATCTATCTATCTATCTATCTATCTATCTATCTATCTATCTATCTATCTATCTATCTATCTGCCTGCCTGCCTGCCTGCCTGCCTGCCTGCCTGCCTGCCTGCCTGCCTGCCTGCCTGCCTGCCTGCCTGCCTGCCTGCCTGCCTGCCTGCCTGCCTGCCTGCCTGCCTGCCTGCCTGCCTGCCTGCATGCCTGTCTGTCTGTCTGTCGGGGTCATGGTGCGTCTCCAGTAGAGGTCATGGTGTGACTCCAGTAGAGGTCATGGTGTGACTCCAGTAGAGGTCATGGTTTGACTCCAGCAGAGGTCATAGTGTGACTCCAGTAGAGGTCATGGTGTGACTCCAGTAGAGGTCATGGTGCGACTCCAGTAGAGGTCATGGTGTGACTCCAGTAGAGGTCATGGTGTGACTCCAGTAGAGGTCATGGTGCGACTCCAGTAGAGGTCATAATGTGACTCCAGTAGAGTTCATGGTGTGACTCCAGTAGAGGTCATAGTGTGACTCCAGTAGTGGTCATGGTGTGACTCCAGTAGAGGTCATGGTGTGACTCCAGTAGAGGTCATGGTGTGACTCCAGTAGAGGTCATGGTGTGACTCCAGTAGAGGTCATGGTGTGACTCCAGTAGAGGTCATGGTGTGACTCCAGTAGAGATCATGATGTGACTACAGTAGAGGTCAGTTTGGATCTTAAAAGAAGATATTTGCCCCACTGTATACACAATTATAGCGTGGACATGATAAATTATGTCTGATGTCTGCTAAATTAATGAGGGGAAACTAGGGTATTCTCAGTTATGAATTTGATACCCTTATGTGGTTTTAGTGTGGTTCCCTGGTGCGCTACTATTTGCAATTAGCTTGAACCATACATTGTACTGCCACAAAATGCTATAATGACAGCTTACACATAGACAGTTTATGATAAATTGCCTGCCGCTGTCATTTACAATCTAATCAAAGCTATGATTGCACAAGCAATGTGTTGTCATCCCTGACGTAAACACATGGGCGCAATAGAAACACATTGTCACATAGCACAATCAACATGGTTTGACGAGGTTTGCTGGGACCACACCTGGAACCAGGAAGGAAGGTTTCTCTTTCTGTCCTCACCATGATGAAAGAGTACCTTCAGTCCATTCACAAAAGACTAATTTGTTGTCACCGTACAACAATGTGGAGAGTCTTTGTGTGGAAAGTGCTGTTTCCATCAGAACCCCGCAAAAGCCCAGACACAATGTGGATTAAAAAGAAAAGAAGAGTGGAAAAAGCCCCATGGTGAGATTGGGGCATGGTTCCCTCAGTGTAAAACGAACGCTTTCTGTTATTATCGCAGGTGTTGGGCTGAACAAAGGTGAGGTGAGACAGGCGTCTCCACCAGGTTTACTCAGGACCCCGAAGGTGATTTAATACTGAGCCTGAATCAGACCCACTACATCAATGGCCACACAAGGAAATAGGAGACAGGGCATTTTCTTCCTACAGATGTAGCATCTTTATTTGAGCCAGTTTGCTTCAGCAGGGAATAATCCTGCAGCAACAGGAAATAGTGGATTAGAATGTATGGATTTTTGTAGGGGTTGGTTTCTGCGGAGGACCACAGAGAAGAAAGGAAAATCTCTCTTAGCATCTACCACTAAATCAAATAGTTACTTACAGTATAACTGAGATGCAGTTGGAAAGACAGCACCTCAATACTTCCCTCCAACCTCTGATTATTCAGTGTACAGTTTATACAGTATATTTATTTTACATCCACCTGTCATTCGGCTCCCTGTTGTTTTTGACGACCTATTATAAAGGAAGCGTAATCTGATCTACAGTAGATTGTAGCATCTGGAATTCCATCACACATTCAAAAAAATCCTCATTGCTTTGAGCTATGACTTCAAACATTCCATGTTTGAAATGCAACTTGTTATTTTTTGTACGGTTTTGTGCCAGTATCAACTACGAGGCTTGTAAGATGAAGTAAGCAACATCAAATAGTCCATCTTATGTGTGTTCTCTATATAATGCACAGTAAAAGCTGCACATCAATGGTGGTTGCATAGATCCGTTGTTGGTAGGGACAGGTAAAACATCTAGTCAGGTATACCACAAAGACTGAATTCTTCCCACTCTTCCTATAAAGGTCACCCTTCAAAAATAATTAGTTTGCCTTTACCAGGGTCTTTGAAATGGCTAGATCAATCAGTGATGGAGGTTGGATCTGCAATAGCCTATAGATTAGCCAACAACTGAAACATTGCTTTTAATTAGAGTGAGGTTGTAAAGCCTGGGGTTTTGGAGTGGCGACATGCAGCTGTCCAGAGAGAAGAGGAGAGGAGGGAAGTGGAGAGGATAAGAGAAGAGAGGAGAGGAGAGGAGAGGAGAGGAGAGGAGAGGAGAGGAGAGGAGAGGAGAGGAGAGGAGAGGAGAGGAGAGGAGAGGAGAGGAGAGGAGAGGAGAGGAGAGGAGAGTCTCCTGATTGCAGACCCAATGTGAGAGGAGGAGCCCCATGGAGAGAGGGACTTAAAGTCACCTTGAGGAGATAACTAGCTACTCAGGTCTACAGGAGAGAAGGTAATACTGTCCCTAGTCCCTTTTGCCCTCATAACACAGGTGCATTTTGGTAAATTGAGGATGCTTTAATAAAAGTTACTTTAGGTTGCTTTAA